>CM044001.1:114903157-115005657 GCA_024085815.1 Flaveria linearis | reverse complement strand
AACCTGACTTTTGACATCCCATCCATCATCTTGCTTAAAACTATTAAGAATCTTTTGTTTAAAATTGGTATAAGAATTGCGTAATTGTATTATTATTGAACTTTTAAACTTGCTATTGACATTTCTTCGGATTGGTTATATAAAAATTATTATGTCTAATCAGAGGTGAAAGAATTTGTTCATCTCATCTTAGGGGCTGTTTGAAATGGCTCACAACGGCTTCTGACCACTGACTGGCTGACTCGGTCATGATATTTTGGTTCTAATGGGTGAGGTGGCCGAGGTGTAATGCAACCCCATTGATATCTTTTGCCGAACGGGTACACCGGCGCCAGCTACTAGGGTAACGCACACACACAAATCGAGTATTTTGAGAGGCAAAGAGGGTAGTATATATATACCAATGAAAGTTTGGTAAATAGCCATTTTAAAGGCTCTTTCCTAAATGATCACATTCCTTTTTTATTTAATCAATATCCAATTAACATTTATTTAACACTATTTAGCCACAACAACTTCCAACAACATTTTCTTCACCATAATCAAAGAATTTACCACAAACCAATAAAAGATTATATCTATGGAGCCTAAGAGATCAAATGTTGGTGGAAACAAAAAAAAAGCTCTAATTTATGAGGAGCCAGTTCGAGTTCAAGAGGAGACAGTTCAAGGTCGAGGGGATGGGTCTAGCTTGAGCCAACAGCCTCAAGATACCATCAAACAATAACAAGCTATTAACTGGTGATGTCGAATTAAGTTGCACCGCGCAATACACCTATCCTATACTAAATCATAAATATTCGACCCGTATGCAGCCCACTATGATAACCCACAATATGTTAACAAGGATTTGTTTCATAATATTCTTACTAAATTACGTATCTTGTTTTTTTTATGTTAGTATTATATATATATATATATATATATATATCTTACTAATAAATAAAAAAATAAATCCGGACACGTGTCACCATTCTAAGTCATCTAATAATTGGTTTTCCCGCTTCTCTCTCCTTTTAATTATGAATGCTATAATATCTATTTATTGATTAATAACTATCCATAATTAAAATTTCAAATATGTTAACTTCAAATTTTTGAATGTGTAATACAGTGTTTATTCATCATCCGTATACTAAGAACTTTTTCTTTATAAACCATGTAACAATAAATTTATTTAGTCCGTGTATCACACGGGATTGTAACCTAGTATATATATATATATATATTATATTTAATGAATCTTAGTTTAATTTTATAAAATGTTTAAGGGTATTTTGAATTGGTGATAACACTAAATTTGGTGTTTTAGGATAGTGTGTATTAATGAGTTGGTATTATATCATTAGTTAATTTTTAATGATACTTATGGGACTATTGTGGGTCCCTCTTTAACCCTTATAACAAATATAAATATGTATTATTGGGTTTATGTGTTATATCTAGCGTATAAATGCGTATTGTCTGGGTTTAATGATACATGGACTATTGTGGCCTTGTGGGGCCCCTGCCACTAATTTAATTGCTAATTTTAAGATAAAACAAGAAAAAGCATTTGCGACCTTTTGCAGTTTTGTAAATGGTTTTTTCGTAGCAAGAAATTCACATAAATTTAAGCAATGTTAACCTGCCATCATAAGATAAGTATTTCGCTTTGTAAAGGGCGACTTGAGTCTATAACCGTTAAATAAATGGTTTGAAGTCTATTATTTCGGCCTTTATCTCTTTCAATCACTTTCTCCATCATATACATTAATACACATATTATGTTAGTGACCTGTGTACTACCAATGACGGAGATTGAGCCAAATCTTAAGTGGGGTGGAGGCGAAAATAAACTATTTTAAGGGGATGAACTCTATATTTATTAAAAAAATTTACTACTGGACCGACCGAAATTTACATTATCAGCTCAAATTTACACCACTGACGAAAAAAGAGCCCCCCGCCCCAATGAAGCTTCGCCCCTGTGTACTACACGAGTTGAATAAAAGATATATAAAATAATTACTATATATTTTTATTTAAAAATCATTATCTTATTAAATCATTAGGTTAGGGTCCATGTATTTAAGAGGTGGAATAAATAAACATGTAAAATTTTTAGTTTATAAAGATTTTATTTCTAGAGTTTATTAGATATTGGTGAAATAAAAATAAATTAATATCTAAAATTACAACAAATAATAAAATTAGAAATTCTTACTCTCTATCTAATATAAAATACGTCTGAAATCATATAATTTAAAATATATATTAGCAATTATTAAAATAAGAAATTTATATTTTAAATGTTTGATAGTTTAGTTTAATAAATTAAAATATTATCATTTAATATGAGAGAGACAACAAACACAAATATAGATATTTGTTTTAAAATAATTTAGTAAAAAAGAAAAGTCAAATTATTGTTGTTATAATTTTCATATTTATTATGAGAGAGATGTGAGAATATTTTTTTTTCGATATGTTAGAATGAGACACTTGTCAATTGATATGCTAGAATAATAAAGTGTCTAAAAATATTTTTTATATATGTTATAGATATGATATGTAACTTTAAACATTGAGTTGTGATTATTAAAAAATCAAGCTTTCAACTATTAGGGTATTATTATCATATTAAATAAAATTTATATATTTATAAAATATTAACAAATTTATAAATTTTAACTTAGTTGATTTTTCATATATTTTCTTAAACAAAAACATAAAATTAATTTAGTTTGAAGAGTTTGACATAATTATTTTTCTTTAAAAAATAGGTTTATTGTGATGACACGTGGACAAATAATAGGTGGACACCCTAGGAAAATGTCATATGACATCTAAGTTAGTGTTTTATTAATAGTCTAAATATTAGGTGGACACCCTAGAAAAAAGGTCATATGGCTAATTGTACTTCACCAACAACAATAAAATACTCTTAAAAACAGCAAAATTGATGAAAACATTGTAATAGTTTTATATAGACAGCTAATTAGCTAATTGGATAGTAATCACCAATCAGTAAGATGGTCATTCATTTATATGTTCTTTGTAGATGTTACAATCCATAGGATGTTGGTAACTCACTCAAAATAAATGATGATTTAGAAAATGCCTTCGGGTTGTGATTAACAAATCCGTGGAGGATAAGCGGGTCATTTTTCTGAGACCTAAAACAATTTTAAAATTGAATCTTTTGATAAAAGTAAATATTTTATGGAAATTATTATAATGATCGAATTACCGTCTTTATTTAAATTAACATGGTCGTAAACTACAACAAATTCGTCGTATCGTAATACCTATATATATTCATCAAGATATTTGTCTTGACACATTATTTAAAACAATTAACAAAAGTAAAACTCGAAAACAATCAACAAAAGTTTAGGAATTATTGGTTCTTTACCAAACATTTAGTAGGAATGTTAATGTTTATAAATGTATGTCTATGTAAAATTATATTTAACATTAAATACGTGTTTTTGTTATCAACTTAAGTAATTAGTCTATTATGGGCCGACAACGCCCCAAATACACAGACAACATGAAGCCAAAAATCAATCTCACCCACAACACAACCCTAATCCATATAATTTGTTTGGCTCCTAAATTTTGAGAGCTTAAAGGAGTTTTTTTTTTTACTTTTATAAAACAATGGTGTTTATGAGTATAAGATTATGTTGATAGAGATGATATTTCATTACTTTATCATTATCTAATCTCATAGATGTGTTTAAAGGACTGTTTTAGCATTCTTACATAAGGTTTTTTGAAACTTCTGATGGTATTGTGATGTTATGGCTGGTAATTTAACAAAGTGTCCTAAGATAACAAGGAGAACCCCTAGTGACAACACTGGCAACACACGAGGTTCTAACCTCTACCAAAAAGAGCGTAGCTGCTCGACCTTAGGTTTAGATCTGGACAGGGGTTCACTTATTTTGGTGTTTTGACTAGTTATTGGTGGATGTACTCATATGGAGGACTAGTGTTGTCTTGAAATAATCTTTTCTTCTAGCTTTAATCTAGATGTTCAATTTGTGTGTTGGTTTGTGTATTGATGTTTTTTTCCCTTGTATTTTCTAAATACTTGTTAGTTCTTTAAGAAATTATATTTCCTCTTCAAAGATATAATAAAGTAATAAAATTAGTGTACTATTGGGAAAAATCTATGAGTAGCACGTTTTAAAAACTGTTTTACAAATATTTTAAGCGCACCTCTAGAAACACTTAAAAATGGAGACATCTATCATCACAAGCACCTTTGTTGATATAAAATATAATTCGTGGTATCATTTGTTTAAAGAACTCTGAAAATCATGATATCAAACACCTGCTTTTATGAAAAACTTTTGTTTATGCTAATGTTTAATTTCTTGAAGTAAAGCCTAACTTATAGTTCATCATATGGCTCCTCCTTTAAGATTTTGGGAAATCAATATCAAATAAAACCATCGTAGACTGACTCGATCATTAAATACCTTAGATTATGATCGAAATTGACTTGGTTTTATAAGTTATCTATGGTGTAACTTATTTACAGGGTGATGGATAGTGTAACACCCGCCTCCCATGGCTCACCGTGGGGAGTGTTACGCATTAGATATACAGAACACATAGCCACATAGGAGTTATAGAGTACATAGCGGAAGTCTAACTTTAAATATACATCAACGTGTACAATACATTTGTTATAATAGATAATACCATTACATCAGTTTAACTATACTAGAGATCCAAATCTTCAACAACATTCTATAACTTTATTTTCTCATAAACTAACTCGTAATCTTCAATTACTGTAATCACTTGGCACCTAGGATGTGTGTCCATAAAATAGAAAATATTGGGACTCAGCATAAAGCTTGTGAGTTCATAAACATGGCATTCTTCAAAATTCAAAACATGGCATTCTTCATAAACATAAGCATAAAGCTTGACTATTGCATCAAGCAGATACAACGATGGCAAAGAGATAGGAACAGAGTAAGCACTGTATAAATTCACATAACCAGGCTATGTATACAAAATCCACTGGCTAAAGCAGAATCATACAAGCAGCCCTCAAGCATCCTATCAAGCATTGCCACATATCACAGATGCTATTGATAGTCAATTCTTCAATTATTACCAGTTATCAGAGCATCATATCCCGTTTTAGAAAATAGTTCAGAGGAACTCACCTCAATCAATCAACTCAGTGATATCGTCTTCTCAAGTTCACTGCTATCAGGTATTATCCTATAAGCAAAATAATATTACTTAAGCTATATTCTAGCTAGTAATAACTTTAGGGATGATTCGTTATCTTTTCCTATTTGTTGGTTTTATTTGGGCACTTTCTTTTCCTATGCCAACCCTTTGGTACAACCCTTACTAGTTGGTATAACTCGGGCGTTTCCATCATACCCGAGCCAACCCTCGGGGTTACCCAATACCTTCCCTAATGATAACCTTAAAGTCTAATAATAATAAATATAACAACAACTACAACGCTAAAATAACAAACAATAATAATACTAACTATTACAATAAAATAACAACTATAATAATAATAATAACTATAAAGATGATAATAATAATATTAATAATAACTATATTAATACTAATACCTACAATGATAATAATAATAATAATACACTACTAGAAAACTAGGCAATTGCCACCAAAATTTGTGACCGAAAAAAACGGTCTCAAAATTTGAGATCGTTTTGCGACCGAAATCAAAACGTTTGCAAAATTAGCTACCAAATCAAAAAGGTCGTAAAATTAGTGATCTAACAAGATTTTGGTGGCAAAAGGGTCGCAAAATTCAACAACATCGATGGCAAAATGGTTCCAGCATTTGCGACCGAACGTTTTGTGACCGAAATCAAATGATTGCAAAATTAGCTACTGAAATCAAAACGGTTGCAAAATTAGTATCCTAACAAAAGTCGGTGGCTATTTGCGACCGGAAAAAAACGGTTGCAAAATTTGAGGAGGTTTTGCGACCAAAATCAAAACGGTTGCAAAAATATCTCAAATATTAAAAATTAGACTTTAAAATTCCCAAAATCAAAGAACCATCAGATCGAGCACTTTAAAATAAGGTTTTCTCTGGACCTAAAAAATTAGGGCGTATTGATTCAAAATTAGGGCTTATCGGATCACTTTGTTCTTCACCGTCGAAGATTAGACGATTACTTGCAGATTGTGATCTCACGCTCCATATTTAGGGTTTCGGTATGTTTTTTTCTATCCAACAGACTTTATACTCAACGGAAATTCTTATTGTTCAGTGATTTAATCGTGTTTGAAGAAGAAGATGCGTGATGATGTTTGTTTGAGATCTGAGTGGTTCGTTGATGTGCTCCAAATTATACATAAAAACACTATCAAAAGCACATCATTTATTCCTTGATTTCTCCCGAAATATGATGATTATGTACTTAAAATCATTCAATTGTGTTTTCAGGTGTTGTGAAGGGCAAGATGGACAAAAGGAGCATAATGGACAAGAAATTGAAGAAATTCAAGCTTAAAGCTCCAAGCATGGGGCCGTGCCTCATTAAGCACGCCCCCATGCCTTGCTTGAAACACACCCCCGTGCTAATTTGGCACACCCCCGTGATTGGACATCTGACAGGACAAAAGTACTGTTCCCCAAAAGTAGTCACGGGGCCGTGCCCCATTTGTCACGGGGCCGTGCCCGACAACTCCTGTGCGTACGATCCGACCAACTTTCGTAAGCATTGTACTAACACGGGCTCGTGCCTTTTTGTCACGGGGCCGTGCTTAAACACTCCGGGAAGCCTATAAATAGAAGTCCAAGTTCATCATTTGCAAGCTTTTGGTGGGAGTGATACTCTGCAGAATTGTCTCGGGAATCAAGTCTTGAAGATCATTTGGAGGCTCGGGAGGTGCTTACAACACTTGGAAGAGGCTCGAGATTGTCTAAACACCATCCATTGTGGATCATTGGTTTGATTGTTCTATTTTATCAATGAATCCATATCTATCTTCTATGTTGTTTGTTATATTACAGCTCATTATGAGCTAAACTCCTATTATCATCCTACTTGGATGAAACTTATGTAATTTGTGATGAATTAATGGTGTGATAAATATTGTGTTAACGTTATCGTGGTCTTGGGAAAACTTTTGATGGGTAGCACCTACATTTGAACGGGGGGTTATAAGTTTATGGTTTGTAATTGTGATTGTCATACACGGTTGAAAAACGTATGATCAACTTTTATTCATAAACTATGGCTAATTACCTACATTACTAGGGCCTTGACCTAAGCAGTAAATCTCAACCTGTGTTGGTCCTGGTCACTACGGAGCGGATAGACGAGAAATCGCGCTAGCTCATCTTTATAAACGTTAACACCATTACTTTATTCAATATCTTTAATCACACCACCACTTCATCACAATTACATAAGTGTAATCCAAGTTAGGATGATAGCCTTTATCCCCTGATCTTAAATTCAAAAGTTTCAACTTGTTTTACTTTATTTCTTATTTTATTGTTAGTTTAAAACCCTAAAGAAACCCTAATTTACGTCAATGCAACTTATCATTCTCTTAAACAAAAATTGATAGTTAATTATAAGGATTGTTGAGTAGTCTTAGTGTGTCCACGGATTGATACTCGGTTCTTACCATCACTATATTACCTCACGATAGGTGCACTTGCCTTTTGTGTGTGTAGTTAGTAGTAGTAACAACCGTTTAAAACTGAATCTGTGCAAAAAATTCTTTATCAAAAATATATACTTTCACACCGCATCAAGTTTTTGGCGCCGTTGCCGGGGACACACGGCAAGCTTGAAAGACAATCTAAATTTTTGACTGTCCTATTTATATCTTGTTAATATTTTTTCAAATTCATTTTAATTTTGTAGTTAGTTTGCCTTAGTTAGTTTAGTTACATTTGCCTGATTCATTTTAAGCCTTAGTTAGTTTATGCTTCCTTAAGTTAGTGTATGTCCGACTCGTCTAGTCCTGAACTTGTTTCACCTCTTTCGGAACCTGAACGACTTTTCCGACAAAGGTTACGTGAAAGACCGCAACAAGCAGCAACAATCATCGAAGAAGACATCTCGGAAGATACACCATCCGAAGGAGACATGGCTAATCAAGACGAGGAAATGAAGATGACGCACTATGCCACACCATCAATCGACGGTTATGAGTCTAGTGTTGTCCAACCAGCAATAGCGGCCAACAATTTCGAGATTAAGTCTAGTATTATCCAACTCGTAGAGAACTCTGTTCAGTTTCACGGATTGCAAGACGAAGACCCTAACGCTCACATCTCACGATTCCTTCGTATCTGTGCAACATTCAAAATCAATAACTGTTCAGACGATGCTATTAGACTACGACTTTTTCCATTTTCACTTCGCGGCCGAGCCATTGAATGGCTTGATTCACTTCCGCCTGGTTCCATCACCACATGGGCGGAAATGGCTGAACAATTCCTGTTGAAATACTTTCCACCCAATCGCACTGCCAAATTGAGAAGCATCACAAGCTTTCGCCAAGACGATGATGAATCATTACACGCAGCGTGGGAGAGATATAAAGGTCTCCTTCGGATGCCCACATCACGGACTTGATCTGTGGCTGCAGTGTCAAACTTTTTATGATGCAATCAGCGGAGCACACAAACAAGCTGTAAACCAAAGTGCGAGAGGAGATTTCGGAAGTGTCACACCAACAGAAGCATACCAAGCCCTAGAGAAGGTAGCTAAGAAGAGCTTTGCTTACAACCCCTTGAGAACAAAATCAACTCTAGAGGAAATCATCAACTAGACTCTGAGACGCTGATCACAGCCCAGTTAGAATCCTTAACCAAACGATTCGAACAATTGCAAGCTGAACTTAAAAAGACTCCAACACGATGCAACACATGTGGAAACTCACACAAGACCAATGAATGTCCACAAGGCATTATGATGATTGAAGATGTTGACTACGTAGGAGGCCCAAACAACTCATATAACAACAACTCAAATTGGAGGAGCAATCCGAATTACAGAGAAGCGGGTAACAACCAACCATCATCTGGATTCAACCGTAGGCCACCTTACAACAACAGAAACCAACATATCAAGGTCCAAGTAGTAGTAATCAAGACCGTGGATCATCATCAATGGAAGATTTATTGCAGCAATTGTTGTTAACCACACAAGCCACAAATGAGTACATCCGGAAATCTGATTGAAGAAACGAGGAAAGGTTCCAAAGAAACGAGGCTGACATCAAAAGCAACAAAGCATCATTGCAAACCATTGAAAACCAGGTAGGTCAGATAGCACACAACTATCTGCGAGACCCCAAGGTGCTTTGCCTAGCAATACTGTAACAAACCCCAATGCTCAAGTCAAAGCCATCACCACAAGGAGTGGCAAAACCACTCAAGGTAATGCACCTGTATTACAGCCCATCCTTGAAGAAATAGAACTCGAGACACCACGTAATACAAGTGACAAGCAAAAGCAACCTGTCATTGTTGAAGAACCAGCCAAGAAATACGTACCACCACCACCTTATGTTCCACTACCTCCATATCCCGGTCGTCTGAGACAACAACGAATGGAGGCACAATATGGCAAATCTCTGGGATTGTTCAAGCAACTCCACATTAATCTGCCATTGGTGGAAGCCTTAGCCCAAATGCCAAATTATGCTAAGTTTTTAAAGGGTGTGTTGTCAAACAAGAAGAAACTGGAAGAGTTGTCACATGTAGTTTTGAATGAGGAATGCTCAGCAGTTCTTCAAAACAAACTACCTCAAAAGATGACTGATCCAGGGAGTTTCACCATACCTTGCCTAATAGGAAATCTTTCTGTCAGCAACGCGTTAGCCGATTTAGGTGTTAGCATTAACCTCATGCCTTATGCAGTTTTTGAAAAGTTAACTTAGGTGAGCCTAGACCTACTCGTATGAGCATTTAATTAGCTGACCGTTCTGTCAAATATCCGAGGGGCATTGTTGAAAATCTCTTAGTTAAAATCGACAAGTTCGTATTTCCTGTTGATTTTGTGATCCTCGACATGGATGAGGATAAGAATGTTCATCTCATCTTAGGTCGACCTTTTTTAGCAACCGCTCGAGCCCTCATTGATGTTTGCACTGGCAAACTCACACTCCGAGTGGATGAGGAGGAAGTGACATTTGACATAGGACAATTCATGAAACATCCTCAACATCATGACGATTCTAACTATTATATTGATGTTTGCGACTCAATCATAAGCTGTCATCTGAAGAACACTCGTCAAATTGAAGCTTGCGATACTCAATTAATAGAAATCCAAACCACTGAGCCCGTCTGTGAGCACCAGATCATTCCAGAACTCGAAGTTGACGAAACATCATCTGTCAAGAAGCATTTGAGATCATCGATCAAGAATTAGACCCTAAAGCCAAACCTTCCATCGAAGACCCTCCGGCTTTAGAACTCAAAGAAATTCCGTCTCATCTCGAATACGCTTTTCTTGAAAATACCTCTCAGCTTCCTGTCATAATCTCATCCGCCCTATCAAAAGATGAGAAGAATAAATTGCTCAATGTGCTGAAGGCACATAAACGAGCAATTGCATGGAAAATCATGGACATCAAGGGAATCAATCCATCCTTTTGCACTCACAAAATATTAATGGAGGAGGACTTCAAATCCGTCATTCAACCTCAAAGACGTTTAAATCCGAGCATGCAAGAGGTGGTGAAGAAAAAAGTAATCAAACTGCTAGATGCCGGTTTGATTTACCCTATTTCTGATTCGCCTTGGGTCAGTCCCGTCCAAGTTGTTCCAAAGAAAGGAGGAATGACTGTGGTAACTAACGAAAAGAATGAGCTTATTCCAACTCGTACGGTTACAGGATGGAGAGTTTGCATCGATTATCGCAAACTTAATGACGCCACAAGAAAGGATCACTTTCCTTTACCTTTCATTGACTATATGCTCAAGAGACTCTCTGGAAAAATGTTCTATTGTTTCCTCGATGGTTTCTCAGGGTACTTTCA
The DNA here is from genome assembly GCA_024085815.1 of Flaveria linearis. NCBI lineage: Eukaryota > Viridiplantae > Streptophyta > Magnoliopsida > Asterales > Asteraceae > Flaveria > Flaveria linearis. The sequence goes on along the minus strand of CM044001.1, from coordinate 114,994,644 downwards.
AATTCCCATTGCTCCCGAAGATCAAGAGAAAACGACATTCACTTGTCCATATGGCATGTTTGCGTATCGACGAATGCCTTTTGGATTGTGTAATGCTCCTGCTACATTTCAAAGATGCATGGTAGCAATTTTTCATGACATGATTGAACACTCAATGGAAGTTTTTATGGATGATTTCTCAGTCTTTGGAAACTCATTCGAACAATATCTTGAAAACCTGGAAAAAATACTGGTTAGATGCGAGGACTCTAACCTTGTTCTAAATTAGGAAAAGTGTCATTTCATGGTTACTGAAGGAATAGTGTTGGGACACAAGATCTCTCGAGCAGGCCTCGAAGTTGATCAAGCCAAAGTTGACACTATTTCCAAACTGCCATATCCCACAACCGTGAAAGAAATTAGAAGCTTCCTAGGTCACGCAGGATTCTATCGCCGTTTCATTAAAGACTTCTCGAAAATCGCACGACCGATGACTCAACTTCTTGAGAAAGATGCAAAATTCGTGTTTTCCAACGAATGCATCAGTGCATTTGATCTGTTAAAAGATAGGTTGGTCACCGCTCCAATTATGGTTTCCCCAGATTGGACGTTACCATTTGAACTCATGTGCGATGCAAGCAATTTTGCGGTAGAAGCCGTGTTAGGACAAAGGAAAGACAAGCAATTCCACCCAATTCACTATGCGAGCAAAACCTTAAACGACGCACAAGAAAACTACACAACCACCGAGAAAGAACTTCTCGCAGTAGTTTTCGCATTTGAAAATTCCGCTCGTATCTAGTCCTGTCAAAAACAGTCGTCTATACCGATCATGCAACCCTACGTTATCTGTTCAACAAACAAGATGCAAAGCCGAGATTGATACGATGGATACTTCTGCTTCAAGAATTCGACATTGAGATACTTCTGCGTCTTGAAGATTCGAACCATCCACAAACCGAGGAATTCAAAATAAGTGATAATTTTCCTCACGAATTCCTTTTGAACATCCAATCTTCAATCGATGAGTATCCTTGGTTTGCCGATTTCGCAAACTATTTGGCAAGCGGAATCCTTCTCAAAGGAATGACTTATCAGCAAAAGAAGAAATTCTTCACTGATATTAAGCATTACTATTGGGAAGATCCGTAACTATTTAGAATCAGTGCGGACCAACTCATTCGAAGATGCGTGTACGGAAGTGAAGCGGAACAGATCCTAAGGTACTGTCATGAAGGACCCACGGGAGGCCACCATGGAGCAACTCTAACAGCCAAAAAGGTCTTTGATTCTGGATTCTATTGGTCCACGATCTTCAAGGATGCTCACAACATGGTACGCACCTGTGATGCATGTCAAAGAGCAACCAACATCTCGACACGGGATGAGATGCCTCAGAAACCCGTTCAAGTATGCGAGGTATTTGATGTATGGGGTATTGATTTCATGGGGCCATTCCCGGTATCATTTGGAAATCGTTACATCTTAGTAGCAGTTGATTATGTCTCAAAATGGGCCGAAGCTCAAGCTCTGCCTACCAACGATGCAAGAAATGTTATCAGATTCCTTAAGAAATTATTCTCTCATTTTGGTACCCCCAAGGCTTTGATTAGTGATCGAGGAACCCATTTTTGTAACAACCAGCTCGAAAGAGCAATGGCTCGTTACGGAGTAAACCATCGCTTTACAACAACTTATCATCCACAAGCGAATGGGAAAGCAGAAGTCACTAATCGAGGTATCAAACGAATCCTAGAAAAAACCGTAGGAAAAAATCACAAGGACTGGTCTGCCAAGCTAGACGATGCATTATGGGCTTTTCGAACAGCCTTTAAGACTCCATTGGCACAACACCGTTTAAACTCGTTTATGGGAAGTCGTGTCATCTACCTGTGGAACTGGAACATAAAGCGTATTGGGCACTCAAAGCAGCAAACCTAGACCAAGGCCTTGCAGGAAAGAATCGATTTCTACAAATCCATGAACTAGAGGAACTGAGAGAACAAGCATACGAAAAAGCTAGGGTTTACAAGGAAAAGACAAGGAAATTCCACGACTCTCATTTAAGGAGCACTAAACGATTTCATGTGGGGAACGTGTCTTACTGTATAACTCTCGTTTACGTCTGTTTCCCGGAAAGTTAAATCACGCTGGTCTGGACCTTACACGATTAAAAATGTGTTTCCAAATGGTGCCATCGAAATTGAAAACCACGACGGTTTAAGTTTCAAAGTGAATGGAAATCATTTAAAGCCTATAACGATGGGCCAACGAAGATTTTCTCGGAGGAATTACACCTCCGCCCCGACGAGGATTAAGTGTGGGGAAGGGTCACGCCGAAGACCCGAAACGAAAACACGACACTTGTACATAGATTTTGTCTGAAATTTTTAGCTTTTTGTAGGACTCCCAAGCACAAGCATGGGGCCGTGCCCCACCAAGCACGCCCCCGTGACTCTAACAAATATTTTTCACGATCTCCGCTGACGACTCTAGAACGTTACAGGACGAATTTAAGGTGACTTCTGACAAGCACGGGGCCGTGCCTACCCAAGCACGCCCCCGTGATCAACTTTGTAGACCTGTGTATAAATACCGCACTTGTTCCAAGCTTTCATCACACCCATTTCCGCTCAAAATCTCACGAAGAAGGGATGAAAGAATCCAGTCAAGGAAGTTTCAATTGGAATCCTGCAACGAAGCCCCGGTCTGAAACTAGAGAGCCAACGACTCAAGAGTATTTCTTTAAGCTCCATGAGCTAATCAAGAAATTGATGGAGATGAATCTCACCGCAACTCAACGCTTGGCTGAACTTGTCCAGAAAGTTCAGGAAATGAGCGAGGAGCTTGTTTCCATCAATCATCGGCTTGCAGAACTTAGCAACCGCACTTCGCACTACCCTCTCCCGACCCTTCCACACGAAATGTGTGGAGGCTTCTTCTAGAGGCATTTCGTGAAGGGTCATGTGCGCTAGTGCGCGTTAAGGAGTCTGGTTTTGCAGTTTCAGATTTCCGGTTATTAACGTATTATGTAATCGTAGGAGATAGAAAAATGTAATTGTCGCTTGGTTTGCTTATTTGAATTCTAGAACTAATTCTGTAACTTCTCTGATGAATTGGATACGTCAAAACTTAGTCGGGTAAATTACACAACGCGCGAAATTGAAAAATGGAACAACAAAAGACTGAACCAAAACTGCATAAAGCAATCACGGCCCCGTGCCCACATAGGCACGCCCCCGTGACGACAAAAATTCGACACAATCTGACTTGTTTCAGCATTTTGTCTTGTTCCCCATCAATGATGAATGTTAAAACCCGAAATTTTGGCCTGCAACGTCGTATCCTCTTCATCTTGTGACCATTTTTCATTTCTTCCTTCACATTTTCAAGCATCCTTTCAAGAGATTTAATCAAAAGGTTAGTATGCTAATTCTCATGATTATGATAGCCATTTGCATGTATTTAGGTGATTAGGTTTCTAACAACCGAAATCCTAATGATTATATGTAAGAGCTTGTGCTTAAACATATTATGGAATTATGAATGCTTTATGCCTCTTTGTTTATGTTCTCTTGAAAGTTGATTAGTGTTGTTTAGTTTGATTAGTTAGTTATTAGTATTAGTATATTTCCCGTTAGTGTTAACAATACTTTCTTTATAATGTGTGGTGATTTCTTTGTTAATCATGTTCAAGTTACGAGAATTGGCAAGTAGTGTTGAAACATTATATATTTTTGTCTTGAATTATTAACAATTGCTCAAAATGTTTAACGTATAATCTTTGGTTTTTCAAGCAAGAAAATAACAAATTTATGCTTAATCAAGGATTTACAAACAAAACCACATTTGATTGAGTTGAAATTTCATGCTTTAAAATGTTAACCGCACCCCCCACGTTTCAAGAGACACACCCCCATGTTTAACAAACTTTTCGAACGTGTCAACTGTTTTTCAACACAAGTTCACAAAAAGGGGTGACGTGGCTTTTGAAAATCAATTTTATCCCTAAATAAATAGACTATTCCGAAAATCTTTTTTGTATATGTTAACTGATTTGTCAAAATTTCAGGATCATGAACCATCCATACTTACAATTTGGCGGAAACCGTGAAAGATGGTGTCGTGATCGATTGCAAAGGCTCTTGCAAAGGGCTGAAAGGTCGCATTTGCAAGCCGATGAAGAAACCTTGACGGCTGTCGGACAGCTCTAAAGATACAACAATTTATTGAGTATTCAGTGAAAGCGGTTGTTTTCACAAAACAGGCCTTCCGTTTATGAACTAACTCTTGAATTTTTAGCATCTTTCAGATTCAGCATGAAAGACTCCGACCCTTGGGATGAGGAAGCAGTTACATTCAGGCTAGGTGGACATTGGCGAAAAACATCCATTGCTTTGTATGGTGTCTATCTGGGAATATATACAGAACAGGAAATGGAGGAGGAAGCTATCTTAGGAATGCCAGCTTATCATACATTTCCAGATGAGGAAAGTAGGAACGTAGAAAGTGGCGCCATGAGAAAGGCATTTTGGGAGAAGATTGGAATAGGGGCATTCAAGTCAAGTAAAACCAAGAGTAGTCAGATTCGGGACCCGTTGCTACGATACATACATCGGTTGCTTAGCCATTTGATAACAGCTCGTGGCCAAAGCGAGGGAGTTGTTAGTTTGAGAGACCTGTTTATCTTATACTGTATGACTAATCATTTGCCATGCAACATTGGGTATTTGTTTTGTAACTTGTTTGCCAGGAATGCAACTGCAGGTGCCCCGACACCAATGTTTGGAGAAAGCTGGATCCTGAACTTATACGAGAGTTATGGATGTAACACGGAGGGAACCGAAGGAGTAATGCCAGGGTTGTTGGACTTAAGCATTTGCACAAGCATGTACATAATCACAACCTTACCAATGGACAACCGAGATTCATGGATAGGAAGGGACAAATCTGGGATCCGGCAGATCCCGAGGAGATTATCATGGACCTTGATATGCCAACACATCATGAAGACGCTGGGGCCTCCAGCTCACACGCCGGAGAATTTCCAACCATGTTAGACCTTTATGAAGCAATCCAGACCACCGGTGACCATGCAAGGAGATCATTCGAATACGCGCAACAAGCTTTCAACCGCGTCGAAAATCTGAACTCTCGAGTGGACGACCTGAGCAATGATGTCACGTACATCAGAAACCGAATGTATCATGAGTGGGGGGATATCCCACCACAAAGCCCTTGAAAATCCACATCACTTTCAGGGGCCGGGCACAGGCGTTTTGTGCCAATCTATCCTTTACTTTATGTCATTTTCTTTTTATTTTATGTGTTTAGGATTTTAATGTTTTCAATAAATGGACGATATTTCAGGTGATCCCGATGGTTCTCGCAAGCAAAGGCAAAAGTCGACTTCATCATATTTTGGGGAGTATCTCGTTTCCATTCTTTGTTTTAATTTATCTATCACATTGGGGACAATGTGAATTTTAAGTGTGGGGATGGGATTAGTCGAGACACATACTTAATACTTTGCTAAAAACAGGTCCAAATTGAAATTTTTTAACAAAATCACTTAACCATTAATTTTTGTGACACGAAGCCAAAATTTAAACAATTTTTGATAAGCCAAATTATAAATATACGTTTTCGGGAAATAAATAAGTAAATAAGAGAAATCCAAATAAAAGTTGAAAATATTTTTTATGATATCCTTAAAAGCAATAATCAAGTAAACATATGTAATCATGTAAAATGAAACACTTTACCCAATTCCATCCATTTGTGAGTTTATTTTTGAGCCTTAAACAACTTTTGCAAACCTTTGCAATTTTACTTTCATTCTGGATTCAATTGAGAGTACCTCATGATACGTGTGATTAGAACTTGCTTTGGGTATACATTTCAAGACCTTAATTAGTATTTTCTGCATAAAAATGAGTTAGGCATTAGGAAACCCTTAACCATTCAAGCCCCAACCATTTTCTTTTATCTTCCCTACCCGAACGTCAACCCTAGTTAGCCCCGTTGAGCTTAAACATTTTATTTTATCACCCGAATCACCAAGTCACTCAACCAAAAAGCCTTCAACAAAACCCATTTTTCGTTAAAGACACGATTTTGGTTTATATATAAAACAAACAAACAAACAACAACAAACAAACCCAGTATATCCCACTCAAGAGCAGGGTCTGGGAGGGGTAGGTGGTGGCAAGTCTTTCCTCTATCCAGATAGGTAGAGAGACCGCTTCCAAAGAGACCCCTGGCTCGATACAAAAGCTATAACGCTCGCGATTTAACATATAATCAAATAATCAAATAATCAATCATATAATCAAACGTACGATTTATGACATATGGTATATTGTACAGCACACATCATACAACAAGCATTCAAAGCATTAAGATATCACCAAAAGGAAGTATAAAATGAACAAGCATGCATCAGAAAAGCCGCAAGTTTCCCCTAAGAAGGTCTACGCGTACTACATACACATCAAGCCCCGTAACAAGTAAACAAAGTCCTTTCCTAGCTACAGAAACCACTAAAAGTTCTTAATTTTAATTCTACGTCTCCAGTCACTCCTATCCACGATCATGTGCTCAGAGAGGTGCAAGTGTTCCATATCTCTCCTAATTTTCTCTTCCCAAGTCAACCTAGGTCGTCCTCTACTCTTCCTACCCTCTATGTTGATGTTCTCCACTGCTCTGACCGGTGCTGCCATTGGTCTCCTCTTGACATGTCCATACCATCTTAATCTTCCCTCTCGTATTTTATCTGCAATAGAAGCCACTTCTAACTTCTGTCGAAACACTTCGTTTCTTATCCTATCCAGTCTTGTATGGCCACACATCCACCTTAGCATTTGCATTTCCGCAACCTCTATTTGTTTCTCGTGCGATTTCTTTATGGCCCAGCAGTCTGTTCCATATAGCATAGCTGGGCGTACCGCCACTCTGTATAGTTTTCCCTTAGGTTTTGCTGGAAACCTCTTATCACATAGGATCCCTGATGCTGCTCTCCACTTGCACCATCCTGCTTGGACACGGTGAGCTACATCGCTGTGTATCTCTTCGTCCTCCTGCAGGTACGAGCCCAGGTATTTGAACCTAGATGTCTGTGGGACCGGCATGCCCTGGATACTGATTTGGGTGTCCTCTTCGTCGTCGCCACCAAAGTTACAATGCATGTATTCCGTCTTAGAGCGACTTATCGTTAATCCTCTGCTCTCTAGCGCTGCTCTCCACTACTCTAGCTTGTCGTTAAGCATCATTTTAGATTCTGATATTAAGACAATATCATCCGCGAAGAGCATACACCACGGGACTGACTGTTGTATTGACTTAGTCATCTCATCCAACACTAGTGCGAAGAGAAATGGGCTCAATGCCGATCCTTGATGGAGTCCCACTTCCACTGAGAATGAGAAAAGAAAAATTTGGTCTTTTACCGGCAGACCTAAAAGAACTGGAATGCATTCTTTTGATTTTAATTTACTTTGTTGCCTTCATCACGCAAAACCGAGACTTCCCCCGGAAATCCGCGAACAAATTTACAACCTCACGTACGACGCAAGAAAGAAATAGCGAAAAAAGGAATAAGTTCCACCATTTTGTGGAATTTCAAAGAGCGCCATAAAGAGACGGGCAAAAAGATACGAAAGATGCCCGAATTGTGGAAATTGGTCACACGATGGAAAATGCAAAAAGAACCAAACTGAGTCCCAATACGAATACACATAACTGATCCGATTGGGTGCTATTAGGCTTCAAGCCAAACGATCCTTACGAAAGGATAGTTTTGTGTATCTTCGGGTAAAGGATGAAGTAAGGTTTCTAAAAGCAAATATGGTCTTGACAATCTGACCTTAAACGAGTCCTCAAGTTAGCATATCCCTTCTGGCTTGAAGTATTGTATAGGGAACTTTTTACTGCTTTCCTTGTAGTTTATGTTAGAAAAATAAACCAAGACCGTCGTCTTTAGCATTTAGCCACTTTTTCCAAACATTCCACACCCGAGCCCGAGCCAAGTTACAACCCATCAAAGACCTAATGATTTATGCAAGTAAATATCTAAGTAGGTGGAGAATTGATCCCTTAGCAAGCTTATGATTCCACACGTATTCATGCTAGGCAATTGAGCGTATTAGTCATACTTCATCTTATGTATGGCTCCATACATTCAGTCGAGCGTGAGTGTGTTTTGTGAGGAGTGTGGATTTTTGCATGGTTATAATCTTTACTAACAATCCCATTGCTTGCTAGGATATCATTCTATACATGCTTAAAATTTTTGCATTTGGATGAAATAATTTTTACTTGCATATTTCCCGAAAGACATATTTATCTTTTGTTTTATTTGGTTTTTGGTGGAGTTGTCATTTTAAGTGATTTGCTTGAGGACAAGCAAAGTTTAAGTGTGGGGATATTTGATGTGCTCCAAATTATACATAAAAACACTATCAAAAGCACATCATTTATTCCTTGATTTCTCCCGAAATATGATGATTATGTACTTAAAATCATTCAATTGTGTTTTCAGGTGTTGTGAAGGGCAAGATGGACAAAAGGATCATAATGGACAAGAAATTGAAGAAATTCAAGCTTAAAGCTCCAAGCATGGGGCCGTGCCTCATTAAGCACGCCCCCATGCCTTGCCTGAAACACACCCCCGTGCTTATTTGGCACACCCCCGTGATTGGACATCTGAGAGGACAAAAGTACTGTTCCCCAAAAGTAGTCACGGGGCCATGCCCCATTTGTCACGGGCCGTGCCCGACAACTCCTGTGCGTACGATCCGACCAACTTTCATAAGTATTGTACTAACACGGGGTCGTGCCTTTTTGTCATGGGGCCGTGCTTAAACACTCCGCGAAGCCTATAAATCGAGGTCCAAGTTCATCATTGTTAGGACCGTGTACGTACGGAGTACTAACTGATTCTTCGTTATACCGGATCAAATAGTGCGGAATCCTATTTGATTGGTGATCCAATCAGGAGAACGTAATCAAGATCAATCCTAACGATTAGAAAACGTTAAGAATGGACTAGGAATGATCTCAGACGTTCTATGAAGTTGGAATTGACGAACTGGACGATCTGGGTCGACTAGGGTTATGAATATTCGAAGTGTTACGTTTTTCCACGAATTAAGTGGTATTTATAGGTAAGGGTTTCTCATTCGTGCGACTGAACCATTCGCATGGTTCAGTCGTGCGATTGAGCTATGCGGTTGATCCATACGCACAACTGAGCCTTCAGTCGTACGACTGGTTCAATCTCATGCTTCAGTCTTCCGACTGATCCAGTCTCATGGTTCAGTCGTGCGACTGAGCCATTCGCATGAGGTTTTTCAAGCGTATGGTCCATTGGCATGGCCCATTCGCATGATAACTTCATCATGTTAAGTTTGAATGTGTTAATCATTACAACATTATGCAAACCAATTCAAACAACCACAAACCTATATAATTAATCATTACACAACCCATTAATGAAATATATAAACATTATAACATAAACAACCAACAGTATTTCATTAATCAACGTTCAATTACATATAATCAAGACATTAAAAAGATATTACATTCAGCTTAGAATCTAGGGACACATGTATCAACAAACTCCCCCTTGGATCTAGATTCCTCTAATGTCTTGCTTTACCCATAACCTCTTCGTACTTCTTGAATTTCTCTTCTCTGGTTACACCTGCATGTATTTCAAATACAAAGCAGAGGCGTATGATGTGCTGATACTGGAGAGCTTGTACAATATCCTGCGAGTCATAGAACAGTGGCCACTTGTAGAGTGTATAAACATCATTAGCTGACAAGTTCGTAAGCCACATTGGGTCAAATACCCGGATGACATCCATCTGTCCATCTCTGTTCAACACTATGACTGCTTCAGCTGTTCGCCAATTGTAGTACCACCATTTGAAATGTGAAGTGATGTCCTGAGGCATTTCCCTTAGAGGGATCTTCGACATGGTGCGTGAAGGACGCCACTTCAACACAATCTTTGGCTTCCCGATTCGTGGATCAACTTCAGACCTTCGAATGTACCTCGTAGGTTGCGGAGGCCTGAAGTTCACCCACCGGGTGTGGTACTCTCTCTTTAACGCAGCTTCAAACCAACCTGATATTTTTCTCGGATCAGCATACAGCAACTTCAGCTTTGCCAGTTGGTTGAGCTCAAAACCAGGTAGAGTCTTTAGATCGTGTGGGAATCTAAAGTACTCGATACCTTTCTCCCTCTTAACTGCATATGTGTTAAGGTCCTCAAAATACGCCCAAGATATGATCTTGCCAGACACCTTCTGATGTTTCTTCATTCTATAGAGTTTTGTGTAGGCATCAGACTTTGGAGCATCTCTCTGGGCATGAAGCTCTGCAAAACAAGCAGCCCACTCAGCTTTTCTTTCTTTGACTTCTACTTCAGTAGCTCGGGCTGTATCCTCTTGTTTGTCATTTTCTGCTTCCATCTTTTCCAGAGTGTCAAATGTCTCACTAACTAGGTTGTCATCCAAATTTAGAATAACGTGACCTTCAGTGTCTGTATACTCTGGGTAATGTTGATCAGTGATGTCCTCGATCTCAATCTCATCTATATCGTGTAGCTCTTCATCACTGTCAACTTGAACTTCAGGAGCATCTTTCACAATCTCATCGGCGTTAAGCTTGAATATCTCATCCAACTGCTCCTTTGTGAACTATGAATAATCTCACCCTCCTCAGGGTATACTCAACCGATCTTCTCACAATACCCTGCAGATCAAGAATAATTGTTAACTGACTCTTGACCTGCTGTAGGGGTTCGACATCGTATTCATCGCGTTGGAAGTTTGGATCTGCTTGATTTAAACATGAAACACAATATCTGTTAGTAAATAATCAAGCACAATCCTTAACAAGAGATATAAACATTCATTACATAAATGTTACATAATTTCAAATACAAAAGTCTGTTAAATACATAAACATGAATAACTAAACAGTACTTTTATCTTGAATCTTCGGAGTTTCTTCAGTTGGAGCAGACGAAGAGGGTCCTTGATCTTGACGATGTTTAGAACGCCTCTCGTCTGCTGCATCATCGCTATGATCTCCTGCTGTCTCTCCTCCTTCACCTTCCTCATCATCCTTCTTCTCGTCACTATCATCACTTTCATCACTATCATCATCATCATTGTCGTCATCCTCATCATCATCGTCCTCATCATCATCATCATCATCATCATCACCTTCCCCGATCTTGAGGGGCTCACTCTGAGTGCTTTTCAGCTTTAGCAATAGAGTCTTGTGAGCCGCCTCCAGCTTCTCCATCTTCTCATCAGTCTCAGCCTCGTGTTGAAGCAAGCCTGTGATCTGATCAGTCTGTGCAGTGATCAACTGGGCTTGTGAAGATGTCAACTCCCTCAGTCTTTCAATCTCAGCTGTTTGTGTAGAACTTTGCTCTTGCAGCTGTAGAATCTGAGCAGTCTTGGCCTTATCGGAGGCTAGCAACTGGAGCACCATGCTGTTCAGTGCAACAAGTTGGTCAACCACAGAGACAGGTAGTATAACTGAGCTCGAGGGTGCAGATGAGGGTTGGGTTTGGTGAGTGGTAGTTGTTGTGGTAGCTGTGGTGTAGATGGGAGGTGATGGGAATGATGTAGTAGGGGTACAGTGGTGGTGGTAGTAGATATGTGAGTATGAGGTGGAGGTTTAGTAGTGGTGGTGGTTTGGGGTGTTTGGGATGTGTTGATGTGGTGGCTGGGGTAGAGATGGAGGTGGTGAATCTAAGTCGCTTTCCCTTCCTACCATGCGATCTAGCCATGGTTTTCTTCCTCTTCCCAGTAGATACCGGGGCTCCAACTCGTGTAATGGGCTCATCAGGGGAATAGACTTGTTCAATCTCTGTTTGTGTTACCCCTGATGTGCCCGTCTGTCCTCCAACAACCCTCAGACCCTTCTCCGTGGCAACCACCTTGCTGCCATGCCTTTGGGTCAAACCCTCTTCCTCACTCTCTTCCTCTTCATCATCAGGTGGACTGAAATCAGGTACAAAACCAGCAGCTGTAGTGTTGGTATAAGGGGATGGCGCCTATTATCGCCATCGTGGCTGTCATCATCATCAGAATCATCTGATGGTATAGCTATCACTTCAGTATCCGATCTACTATCATCATGACACCACTTGCGTCTCCCTGGGGCAACATAATCAGCCCGGGCCAGATGCCCAATCAACCTCTTCATCACCGGCTTCACCTTCTTACCTCTGTAAACCTTCATCCGACCCAGGGTGGTGTCATCCATAATCTCCAGAGGCACAGCATCACTCTTGTCTTTGGGAAGGTCGGGTAGTTTCTCATCAAATATGAGCTGTAAAAATCTGGGGTACATGCAGAATCCTTCCTTCCCCTTGGCCTCAAGGTTCTCTATCAGATACATGAAAATCATGTTAGAGAAGCTGAATGGGTGGTTGAGGACCAATGCAACGTAGGCATTCTGAATCTGGTCCGATAAGTCATCAAAACCACCCCTCCTGGATGCGATGCACTTCAGAATGACATGCGCCAAGTACTTGTACTGGGGGCTCAGGTTGCTCTTGTTCAGCACACCTGAGCTTATGTCCCCGCAGTACCCAATCCTCAGGAAACATCCACGAACAGTAAGAGGGTACAGCTTAAGTGGGTGTTCCTCGTCGTCTCCAAAACCTAATACCCTCCTTATATCAGCAGCTGTAATCTCAATCTCCCTACCAAAGATATTGCTTCTGATGCGGTAGGGTTCCCTTGATCGGTCTACAGTAGCTCCCTCCTAAAATGACTGATGAATAGACTGATAGGGAGTACAGGGTGTTGATATGGCTCTGTATATCCGAGATCTCCTCAAGAAATCGATGATCCCTGAAAACTCACCACCGTTCCTCGAGGTGGAATCCAAATGAGCACAAATGTTGTGCTTTGGATTTATTGTCCACCTATTAGCCATATTCCTGTAATCAATAGCAAACACACGTTAGAACCATGTAAAACAGAGTTTGACTAAATCAAAAAACAGTTTAGTTCAATCGTACGATTGAACTATGCGACTGAGTTCAGTTGATTGAATGAACCTGCGATTGGATTAGTCGACCGAATGGATTCATTCGCATGATTTATTCGGCCGATTGAGTGAGTCGTCCCTTACAATCGTGCGATTGAAGTTCATTCTGGAGTCCAGTCGTATCACACACTCAACCCATTCGCATTATTCATTCGGCTGATTGAATGAGTCACCCCTTTCAATCGGGCGATTGAAGTTCATTCTGGGGGACCAGTCGCATCGTAGACAAAACTGTTCCATTTCAAACTCAGATTTATCAAATGGCTAAATTAAACATTAAGTTCATGTTTATTAGACTCGCAATCATGTATCTAAACCACCTAATCCATTGATTTTAACATTGTATGTAATTAAGATAGGTTATTGTGCAACTTTGTTTCGGTTCGATATTTAGGTCAAATATCCGTGTATTTCGAACCAAATTTGACAATTTTTGATCATCTTTCGGTCGCATTTTACCTGTATAACAATGTCACAATGTCAGTAATCAGGTAGACAAAGGTTTGATTTCAAATGAAATTTGGGCAGCGTAACGGTGCGATTTTGAATTTAGGGCGAATGAGGTCTGCGATCGACTGAGGGTTCTATTTATACTAGAACTCAGTTCAGTCGGCCGACTGAATCTATTCGCTCCACTCATTCGCCCGACTCAAACTCCAGTCGTATGATTGAGTCTATTCACATGACTTTGTTGTGCGACTGAAGTTGAGTCGTACGATTCACTCATTCGACTCGTTCCAATCGCATGGTTTACCTCCATTCACATGTTTAGCCTATTCGGTCACATTCAATCGGCCGATTGAGCTCATTCGCATGTCTCAATCTTACGATTGTGTTCAATCATATACCCCATTCGTACGACTGGGTCAGATCAGATTCAGTTGTGCGATTGGGCTATACTTGTGCCATTTTTGTCAAGTTATGGACCGACCCTTAGTTTTCTTAACCAGTTGATAAGACATTATAATCTTTTGATCATCTCAGACATGATCACTTTAAAAACAACACATTTACTGATCACCTCAGATGTGATCCATTTATCCACCCGATCACCTCAGACGTGATCCTTTTAACCTTTCAGAAACAATTTGTTTAAGTAAACGTTAACCACATTTGGTGACGTTTAGCAGATAATACACACAGTCCGACATTGACACATTATACTAAAAATTGAAAAATCTTAAAACTACGAATAGAATGAACATGTTTTTGTGGTTTTTGTTGGGGCAAGTTTGTGTAGCTTATTAGCATTGACATCATATCAAGGACAGACTCATATGGAATCAGACAGGCATAAACAGCATTACTTGGAACCTTTGATTAGTATTTAACTTTAAACACTTGCATATCACAGCTTTCTCACTTATCTAAGACTTCTAAAATCTAACTGGGAATCATGCTTGATATGATACGTAACGTACTTTGATTATCAACTTCAGTCAGTGCATACACGACGATTGTCAGTATATTTGTCCACTTAAATCCATGCACAGACTTTTGACAGGCATTGGTAAAGAATTAAGTTATATTATTTCAACCAACATTTGTGGATCCCAAGCTTATATAGTAATCAGTATTCCTTAGAGGACTTTCGAGCAGTCTATAGGTATTTTGACAAGAAGAGACTATTCTTAGAGCTTACAAAGAGAAGCCAAGCCTCAGGTCAGTGCCATCGTACAGCAGAGAGGCGGCAAACAACAATGAAGTCTAGAATATGTAGGGTATGCTTATCCTCAGGTCAGTGCCATCGCACAGCAGAGATGCACACAACCTATCTCCTTGTTAGAGCATTTCTTATTTTTCTTTTTCACATAACGCACCAACAACATTTTGTTATCAGCATGATTGCGCTTGTATTCATTTTTTTCTTTTGTTCTTTTTGTAGTCACACGCACACCTTTGGTGGCGTTTATTTGCTCGTTATCCCTTATCGGAAATGGCTGATTGTGTTAACCAGTGATAAGATGGGAACCCACAGTTGATTGAACCATTTAGGTTAGATTGAGTTTACCAGTGTCATCTACTCATCTAATGTGTTGAATCTACCGACACATCGTATAGTGAACTAGCACCTCCCTAGATCAACTTTCTCCGTGTAGTTACAATACCAACCAAGCGTACTATCATCTTCCCATTTTGTTAGACTTAGACTTCTCGGATTTATAATTTTTCTGTGATTTAATTAACTTTCAAAAACGAATATCCTTTTGGTATTCCAAGTAACTGGCATTCCAAGTAACTCGATGCCAGTGTACTATCACTTTCCATTTTGTTGAGTCACATTTCCTGTCTTTTTGTCTATGCCTTTTCAGCTTTACTTACCTTCCCCTTTTTTTGTTGTTTTTTTAATTAAATGAATACTGAAATAAATCTCCTCCTAAAATACTAAAACAGAAAATCTTTTTGTGTTTTTGGATTTTATATAACAAGGAAATAAAAGATAAAATAAAATTAACAGAAAAATAAACAAATAAACACGAGTCGGACTATGTATCTGCTTCTTCCGCAATCACATCACTTTTCTTTTTAACGTCGTTGACCTCTAGCAGATAGAAAAATGTAGGTTTATCAAATGGTTTGGTGTAGAGGTCAGCGCGCTGAAAATCTGTGTTAATT
Organism: Flaveria linearis; assembly: GCA_024085815.1. NCBI lineage: Eukaryota > Viridiplantae > Streptophyta > Magnoliopsida > Asterales > Asteraceae > Flaveria > Flaveria linearis. Next base: position 114,978,963 of record CM044001.1, on the reverse strand, counting down.
TTAATCACATCAACCAATTGTTTTTTATAGCAATCGCGTATGAAATGATATTTAATACCGATGTGTTTTGTTTTTGGATGTTGAACAGGATTTTTAGTAACAACTATGGCAGCAGAATTATCAACATAAATAGGGGTGTTAGAAAATTGCAAACCGTAGTCGCGCATTTGCTGTTGGATCCAGATGATCTGAGAGCAGCAACTTGCAGCAGCAACATATTCAGCTTCACAGGTTGATAAAGCAACCGAGGTCTGCTTCTTGCATTGCCACGTGACTAATCGCCTTCCAAAGAACTGACACCCTGCTGATGTAGACTTAAGTTCATCTTGCAACCACCATAGTCTGAATCGCTGTACGCAGTAAGCTCAAAGTCATCATCATGAGGATACCACAACCCCAGTGTTGGAGTACCCTTCAGATAACGGAAAATCCTTTTCACCCCAATCAGGTGATTCACTTTTGGCTTCGCTTGATATCTAGAACATAGACATGTGGCATACATAATATCTGGACGCGAGGCAGTGAGGTACATAAGAGAGCCGATCATCCCACGATACATAGTGGCATCCACCAAATCCCCATTCTCATCAGGAGCCACATCATGATTTGTGGCGAGAGGGGTACCGGCAGTAGAAACATTCTCCATATCAAACCGACTCAGAATATCGCTGACATACTTGGTCTGATGTAGGAAAATACCGGTTGGTGTTTGATCCACCTGTAATCCTAGGAAGAACTTCATTTCTCCCATGGCACTCATTTCGAACTCTGCCTTCATCACAGATTCAAACTCTTTGCACAATGCTTCATTCCTAGACCCAAAGATGATGTCATCCACGTAGATCTGCACCATAAGCAAATCACCATCCTTTTCCTTGATGAACAATGTACAGTCAATTACACCCCTGCGAAAACCGTATTTCAACAGATGGGTGGAGAGCTTCTCATACCAAGCTCGAGGAGCTTGATGTAGCCCATACAGAGCCTTATCCAGCTTGTAGACTCTGTCCCGATGATACGAATCCTCAAATCCTTCGGGTTGACTGACATAGACCTCTTCACGGATTTCCCCATGAAGGAATGCACTCTTCACATCCAACTGATAGACTTTTATTTTCATAAACGATGCATAGGCAAGGAAGATCCGAATTGCTTCCATTCTTGCCACTGGTGCAAACACTTCATTGTAGTCGATCCCCTCGACTTGTCTAAATCCCTGGACAACCAAGCGTGCATTGGTTCTGATAACAACACCTTGGTCATCCTTCTTGTACTTTAGTACCCATTTGGTATCAATCACTTTTACTCCTTTTGGCCTGTCAACGAGGGTCCAGACTCCAAGTTTGTTGAACTGAAGTAGCTCTTCTTGCATAGCATTGACCCAGGCCTCATCTTTCAGGGCGTCACTGACGTATTTAGGCTCGATTTGTGAAACAAAACATGAGAAAGCCTCGTCATTGACATAACCCTTCTCCATGACTGCAGCATAATCAGCAGAGTACAGCTGATTTCGCGTCTGCACACCGGATTGAATATCCCCAATGATAGAAGTGGGGGGATGATTTACACTGATCCTAGTCACTGGTGTGGAAGGAACCACAACTTCAGAGTCAATATTGGTGACTACAGGTTCAGAATCCGGATTTCCCAATGCTGGTTCAGCAGCTGATGACCCACTTTGTTTATTAACATTGTGATCAAGGTCTGATTCAGCTGCTTCTTCATCACCTGATGAGTCATCACTCTCATCTTGAGCAGGATTCGAAGAACTTGAGGCACCGTTTGCAGGTGTGATGTTGCTTGAATCCAGATTCGGTGTGTTGAGGACATCGTACATCATCTGGGTAGCAACCTCTTCATCTGAATCAAACTGAGGAAGATTAAAGGAGTTGAAAAATCCATCATAATTGAAGAATGATGATGGACCTTTTCCAGCAGGGGGGGTGGTGTATCTCTGAACATCTACGTTGTACCACACTTCTACCTGACCTGTCGAGTTATTGTAAACTCGTTTGTCTGGTATGCTGTATCCTAAGAATATTCCTTGATCGGCTTTCTCACTGAACTTGCCATCCTGAGTCTTCTTCAACAGTGTACAAGGAGCTCCAAAAGGTTCCAGATACTCCAAGTTAGGCTTGCGCTTCTGAAGCAACTCATAGCAAGTCTTGCCATGCCTTTTGACTACTAACACACGGTTAAGTGTGTAGCAAGCATTGGCAACCGCCTCATTCCAGAACTGGACTGGAAGCTTAGAATCAGCTAACATGGTTCGCACAGTCTCGATCAAGCTCCGATTCTTTTGTTCTGCAACTCCATTCATCTGTGGCGTGTATGCTGAAGTGAACTGATGAACAATCCCCTTTTCCTTGCAAAAGCATCCATCCACTGATTCTTGAACTCTGTGCCATTGTCAGAACGAATCTTCCTTACCTTCAGGTTGTAGAGTGACTCTAGTGTCGTGACGAGAACCTTGAATGATTCAAATGTTTCTGATTTAGCTTTCAGAAACATCACCCAGGTGAATCTTGAGTAGTCATCTATGACTACAAAGCGGTACCAGTCTCCTGCGATACTCTTTGTGCTAACTGGACCAAAGAGATCCATGTGTAGCAACTCCAGGGGCATCTCTATAGAATTAACTTGCTTGGTCTTGTGAGATTTCCTAGTCTGCTTTCCCTTCTTGCATGAGACACAAAAATCAGGAAGTTTGAAGTTCTTGACAATAACTCCTTTAACGAGGTTGTTGTGAATCAGATGATTCATCTTCTTGTGATTGATGTGTCCCATCCTTCTATGCCATGAGATGGATTCCTTCTCTGTTGCTTTTGATAGGAAACATTGAACTGTAGACTCAGAGGTAGAAGCATTAGTCATATCCAAGACATATAAATCATTGTACCTGGAAGCGGACATCAGAACCTGCTCCTATGGAATCTCCATCTCCTTCTTCAGTATGCAACATTTGCAATTGTCAAACATAACTTTGAAGCCCTTGTCACATATCTGAGACACTGAAAGCAGATTGTTTTCCAGTTGTTGCACAAAGTTTACTTTGTCAAATCTTACCTTCTCATTACCTACTTCGCCTTGAGCAGTAATGTATCCTCCTTTGTTACCAGCAAAGGAAACATGTCCCCCTTTAATTTGTTTGACATTTAAAAGGAGAGACTTGTTTCCTGTCATGTGCCTGGAAGCTCCGCTATCCACAATCCATGTATTCGTAGAAGCACTATAGCAGACAACCTGCACATAATTGAAAACAATTAGTTAAGGAGGGGGACCCAAGCCTTAACTGGCTTGGGTTTCCCAGAGGCATCACACATGATGAACTCAACCCACTGTCCTTTGTCAGTTGGTGGGACATCAACCTTCAACTTGTCATTTCTATCAGACACATCAGATGATTTTGCCTTCCACTTACTGTCTTTATGAAAAGATTGTTTGTGGTAGACACTAGATTGATTTACTGTTTGTATCTTTGGTTTAGGTTCCAAAACCGGTTTCACCTCAGGCATCACAAACTTGCCAGTGACATGTCTATGTTGTCTGTGGTGTGGAGGTGAGGTATAAGACCTAGCAGGTGTGTTGGACCTAACTGGAGTCTTAGATCTCTGTTTTGGTATCTGATTGACATCGTGATCTAAGTCAATCTTAACCCGAGGTGTCTGATAACGAGGACAACTTGAAGAGATGTGACCTCGTTTTCCACAAGAGTAACAGGATCTCCTTTCAAATGGACTAGGAGTTCTCTTGTGGGGTGGGGAGTAGACCTCAGGAATGGGCTTTTTGGTCTCAGTCTTTGAATATTCACCTTCTTTGACAAACTTAACTTGTTTAACATTTTGGTTTATTTGTCTTTGAGGCTGAATATTATCTCTTTTAACTGATTTAACTTGAGTGGTTTTAGACATCTTGGATTGTGTGTCATTAGACTTTGAATCCAACCCAAGAGATGTTTGAACATTCTCTTCCACCTGTTTCTCAGCAGTGACATTGCTCGATGCTGAGGTTTTCTGATCATCATCCGGAGAAGCAGGTTTAACTGCTATTTCCGGATCACTAACCAAAGGAGTTGTCACCGTATGATCCTTAATTGGATTATTATTTATTGGACATTGTTTAGTGTTCAACAGGATCTCATGTGGTGGTGGAACAACCTTGTAACCCAAACCCTCCCCATTGTTGCGTTCTTTAACCAAGTTTTTCAAAATGTGCGAGGAACTCGCTAAACTATGTAGTTTTTGTTTCAAAGACTCATTTTCTACTTGTAAAACCGCTTTGTCCTTTTTAGTCTCTTCAATGGTCTTTAAGTAGATTTTAATGTCATTTTCTTGATTAAACACAACAACTTCAGTTTCCTTTAATTGCTTCTTTAAAGCATCTATCTTTTCCTTATAACTACTCTCATTCTGTTTTAACACTCGATTAGCCTCTGAGCATAGTTTCAAGTCATTTACTAAGTTATCATTGTGTTCTAGTAACCTAGCAAATTTTAAGTCTATGCTTTCTCTAAATTTATCACAATCAACACAAGCATGCTTAGCGAATAATTCATCCTTAGATTGTACCTGTGCAGCTGTGGACGTTCCAGCCATGAAAGCATTTTAGACGCAGGTTGAGCTTCAGATTCTGAATTCAGCTCATTCTTGACAATTTCATCCACTGCATCAAACGTCTCTTCCAAGTCAGCAGTATCAACATCAGCTGAGCTCTCCCCCTCACTCGCTGAGTCTTCGTTCAAGTCTTCCACAGAAGCTATGTTCGCTTCACCATCAGATAAGAACCGAAAGGACCAGTCCTGTCCTTCATCTCCTTGTGCTACCATAGCTTTAGAATCATTCCCTGTGGATGCTGGTTTCTTGTCTTTATCTTGCCTATTGAACGAGGAGAATGGATTCCCGTTTCCAGTCTTCTTAGGCTTCACGCATTCTCTTTTGAAGTGACCCTTTTCTCCACAGTTAAAGCACGTGACTTTAGACTTGTCAAAACCAAAGGTCGTATCTTTAGTAGCCACGAGATTCTGCCCTGTTTTCTTCACAAACTTCTTGGCTCTTCGGACAACTTGCAAGAGCCCACATGATATCCATCCTTTCAAGCTCGTTTTCATCTACTTGCTCGTAGTCTTCATCAGCAAGGTGGAAATTTCCAATCTTACCCGCCACCAGACCATCATAAGAGTGCACAACTGCAGCAAGTAGATCCATGTGCTCTTTAGCAACCTCCACTGTTACTTTTCCCAAATTTTATGTCATCAACTTAGCAGATTGAGTAACAATTGGACTTTGTAGAGACCCAGATGCACCATGAGACTCATTTGCAGATGATGAGCCTTGATCAGTAGATGACGATGCATTGGACACAAATGCTGTTTGCAGAGGTGCTCCAGAAGACTTTGCAGCAGGAGTGGAAGTAGGAGTTACATTGTAGAGTGATGGGTCTTGTGTATACGCTCCTCTTTTCGTCCTGTACTTGTGACGCACTTCTTCCTCTCTCAGTTTTAGAATAAAGTCATTAATATCCAAGGTCTCTAAAACTGAGTTGTGTCGCATAGTGGAAATGAATGAATTCCACTTTTCAGGTAGACCATCTGCCAAGCTTGAAACTTTGTCTTCCATTGACATCTTTACTCCATGAGTGTGAAGTTCACTCATCAAGTGATAGAAGCGATCGATAATGTCATCCAAGCTTTCATTCCCAATAGCAGAGAAGTTGTCAAACTCCTTCTTCAACGCTTTACCCTTTAGGGACTTTAGAGTAGAATTCCCAGCATACCTCTTCTCAAGAGCTTCCATCAACTTTTTACTTTGCTTAGATCTGAGTATTGGTGAAAAATGACATTGGGAATAGATTGGGTCAAAATAGCATATGCCTTCTTTTCGGCATTGTAGGCAATCTTCTGTGTATCAGGAGTCCACTTAAAGTCAAAGGAACACCATCAGCTCCCACGGGCATGTTATAACCAGTCTCAATAGAGTTCCATAAGTTCGTGTCCACTCCATTAAGATGAATCTCAAAACGTTGTCTCCATTGTGGAAATTCATCTATACTCAATAGCTTAGGTGGCTTGTTATGGTTCCCTATCTCATTTTCCAGTAAAAGCAGGTTCTGTATCCTTGAGTCCTTTCCAGCTGACATTGCAAAGTTTTCTGAGTCCATTATGTTATTACTTTAACTTGTGAATGAAACTGCTAATGCGATTGGGGAGTGCGACTGGGATGCGACCGACACTAGCTGTATGCGATTGGACTCAAATGTACGATTGAACAGACGACTGAGAGACTTAGACGACTGAACAGACCGAACGACTCAACTGGGCGACTGAAATGGGCGATTGACTCAATCGGGCGATTGGATGAAGCGACTGACTCAATCGGTCGAATGAATGGGCGACTGGACTTCAGTCGTACGATTGAGCTAATCGTGCGACTGAGACTGCAGAAATCGAAATTTTTCACAGTTTTGACCTAAAACGTGTTTTGTGACACCCTAGATGGCTGTAAGTCGAAAAACACTTATTTTGCAGAACATGCACACGTAAAGACTCGGTTTTGAGCAGAAAGATTGGATCTTTTTGCGAAAAACGTGGACTTTTTCACAAAAACGATTGAATCAACGAAGAATCAAGAGCCTAAGCTCTGATACCACTTGTGAGGACCGTGTACGTACGGAGTACTAACTGATTCTTCGTTATACCGGATCAAATAGCGCGGAATCCTATTTGATTGGTGATCCAATCAGGGAGAACGTAATCAAGATCAATCCTAACGATTAGAAAACGTTAAGAATGGACTAGGAATGATCTCAGACGTTCTATGAAGTTGGAATTGACGAACTGGACGATCTGGGTCGACTAGGGTTATGAATATTCGAAGTGTTACGTTTTTCCACGAATTAAGTGGTATTTATAGGTAAGGGTTACTCATTCGCGCGACTGAACCATTCGCATGGTTCAGTCGTGCGATTGAGCTATGCGGTTGATCCATACGCACGACTGAGCCTTCAGTCGTACGACTGGTTCAATCTCATGCTTCAGTCTTCCGACTGATCCAGTCTCATGGTTCAGTCGTGCGACTGAGCCATTCGCATGAGGTTATTCATGCGTATGGTCCATTGGCATGGCCCATTCGCATGATAACTTCATCATGTTAAGTTTGAATGTGTTAATCATTACAACATTATGCATACCAATTCAAACAACCACAAACCTATAAAATTAATCATTACACAACCCATTAATGAAATATATAAACATTATAACATAAACAACCAAATGTATTTCATTAATCAACGTTCAATTACATATAATCAAGACATTAAAAAGATATTACATTCAGCTCAGAATCTAGGGACACATGTATCAACAATCATTTTGCAAGCTTTTGGTGGGAGTGATACTCTGCAGAATTGTCTAGGGAATCAAGTTTTGAAGATCATTTGGAGGCTCGGGAGGTGCTTACAACACTTGGAAGAGGCTCGGGATTGTCTAAACACCATCCATTGTGGATCATTGGTTTGATTGTTCTATTTTATCAATGAATCCATATCTATCTTCTATGTTGTTGTTATATTACAGCTCATTATGAGCTAAACTCTTATTATCATCCTACTTGGATGAAACTTATGTAATTTGTGATGAATTAATGGTGTGATAAATATTGTGTTAACGTTATGGTGGTCTTGGGAAAACTTTCGATGGGTAGCACCTACATTTGAACGGGGGGTTATAAGTTTATGGTTTGTAATTGTGATTGTCATACACGGTTGAAAAACGTATGATCAACTTTTATTCATAACAACTATGGCTAATTAACTAGAGATGGTTATTAGAAATCATAAGACCTTAACTTTCTGATCATTTACGGGTTCCCTTTTATTAGTCTGAGAAATCTACAGTAATTGTTATGATTTTCTAAAATTAATGGTATGTTATAATAGAACTTGATCAACTCTCTTCTTACATTAAGTTATGTTTTCAGAAATCGTATGTCGAAAAGGACACAAAAGATTTACCTACATCACTAGGGCCTTGACCTAAGCAGTAAATCTCAACCTGTGTTGATCCTGGTCACTACAGAGCGGATAGACGAGAAATCGTGCCAGCTCATCTTTATAAACGTTAACACCATTACTTTATTCAATATCTTTAATCACACCACCACTTCATCACAATTACATAAGTGTAATCTAAGTTAGGATAATAGCCTTTATCCCCTGATCTTAAATCCAAAAGTTTCAACTTGTTTTACTTTATTTCTTATTTTTATTGTTAGTTTAAAACCCTAAAGAAACCCTAATTTACATCAATGCAACTTATCATTCTCTTAAACAAAATTGATAGTTAATTATAAGGATTGCTGAGTAGTCTTAGTGTGTCCACGGATTGATACTCGGTTCTTACCATCATTATATTACCTCACGATAGGTGCACTTGCCTTTTGTGTGTGTAGTTAGTAGTAGTAACAACCATTTAAAACTGAATCTGTGCGAAAAATTCTTTATCAAAAATATATATACTTTCACACCGCATCATTCGTTCATTGCTTGCGTTGTTGAATTATCCTTCTAGCTTCGTGTTGAATGTAATAATCATCATGTTGTTTGTTCATATTTGTTTGAATATTCTCTTTGTTACTGGTTGAATTTACTTGCTCTGATCTGATCTAATCTAATATGAACACATTTCCTTGTACCTTATCTGTTATAAGTTCTAATTAAGCTAGATCCGATCCACAAACATCTTGTATGCAGACCTTGTCGGATCTGATCCCTAATGTTTTGGCTCAATTGGAGTCTGATTTGTAGGGGTTGGATGTGGTTGAGAGTGTGAAGAGTTTGAATTTGATTGTTGTTGCTTGGGCGTCTGCTACTTTGGTTTCTAGGGTTTTGCTTGGGCGGCATTTTGTTCTGGATGTTGCTGCTGGTGCCGGATTAGGTATTCTTAATACATTGTTTATGTTTTGGTTTTTGAATTGTGAGTTTTTTATGTCGATTGTTTCGGAGAAGTTGTTGGGATAGTGCTATTGGTTGCTGTTATATATGTTAGAGCATATATTGTCATATATAGTGTGTCCGTCGCTTGACGAATAGTCTAGGCTTAATGTTATACACCTTGTAAACACATGAAACTGGGTCATTCGCAGGAGCATATGCGAATGAGACTCAGTCGTACGACTGAGTCATGCTAATGGACCAGTCGTGCGACTGAGAGATGCGATTGGGGCATTCGTAAGACTGAGCCATAAGAATGGTCCAGTCGTACGATTGAACCATACGTATGGTCCAATCGCACGAATGGCCCAGTCGCATCTAATATGGGCCGAAGCCTATATATACCAGTTTCGATGTGTAGAAACCTAAGGGTTTTAGAGAGTGTGCCCGTCGCCCAGGCGCTGCAGGATGAGAGGGGAGATCATGCTCGATCTCCCCTTGCTAAAAGTCTTGATTCTTAAGTTGTAACGAGCTTAAAATCGTTATGTTTTATCAATAAAATCATTCGATTATTGTTCGTGTTATTGTTTATCTTTTGGTTTTTTATCCTTCCGTCAAGAACATGCTCGGATGTCTAGCGATCCAGCGACTTCACAATTGGTATCAGAGCCGGTTACTGCTGGAATGATCTAACAATCATTCTAGCAACCCGAGCTCTTGATTTCTGGATCAAAATTCAGTTCTTTGACGTTAAACCCACTTCGTGTTCTTCGTGTTCATCTTGTTTTGCTCAAATCTCATTGCGCGTGATGTTTATTTGTTAAAAGCAGACTCAGAATCTTCTACAGATCATAAAAACGAATCCGATGGTACAATTATTGTGCTGTGTCTCGTCCAAATCATCGGATTAGGGTTTTTCAGCCTTGTGGCAGCTGCAGATTTGGTTTTCTGCGTTCAGACCCGTTCATGCGACTGGGCCATACGTCTGGGCCTCAGTCGCACGACTGACCCTTTCGTGTACTTCAGTCGCCCGACTGACCCATTCGTGTTATCCATTCGTACCACTGAACCATTCGAAGTGTTCATTCGCACGAATCACCCATTCGTATGTATGTCTTCATTCATCTGTTCAAGTCGCACGAATGAGCTGTGTACCAGACCAAAAAAAAGTGTCTGGAACAGCTTCTTGCACGAATTTTTCCCTAAACCATTTTTATCAGTCGGGAAGCCTTCTGAAAAAGTCTGGTAAAATAAATTTTTTTTTGGGAAAATTATCGGGTCATTTTCGGTTCATGTTCGGGTCAATAGTGAAGATTGTCCTGGAGAGTCTATGCAAGAGTTGAGGATGAGCAAAGCACATTCACCCTGAGTTTCTTATGTCAAACAAGTTCGATGGATACCCCATTATTCGTTGGAGTTCCAGAATCGGTGAATGTTGTTAGAACACAAAAGAGAGAAGAGAAGATGTCAGCTGTCGGTGCTGATTTTGTGGGGTAGTCAGGAGCATCTGACTATTTATGGGCCAATCAAGTTATATTTATCCGCACAGAGAGGATTCTCATTCTTAGGGGGAATCCATGTATAGAGAAATTGAAGACGCAATCAGAAAGTGATGATGTGAGCAGGTTTTTGATGATGAATCTTCGTGCATGCTGATTTGTTTGATATTGTCAGTTGTGGATTGGAACCTTCAACCTTTTGCCCAATACATCGTATGAAGACGACATGAGAGCACAATGTATATATATTGGGATATGCTGAACGTGAGGGGGAATTTCTACAGTTGGAAATGTTAAACAGGTTAGACTGTGTGAAGATTGAAGTAATGGAAAACTGGTCATGTCATTATCTGGAAAAATCAGTCATTTGGGGAATCTTACTGCTATGATGGTGTTCTGCAAAGTAAACGAAAGCTATTGTGTCTAAATTTATTTTCAGGGATATTGTGGTAACCTGACGGATCGGCAATGTTGGCTAATATGGTTGTTCGTTTGATTCTATTGGAAGCCAGAGCAAAGATTTACTGAAGATTGTAAGAGGTGTTATCTACTATTCGCAAGCAACGTCCAAGGGGGAATTTGTTGGAGCATATATTGTCATATATAGTGTGTCCGTCGCTTGACGAATAGTCTAGGGTTAATGATATACACCTTGTAAACACATGAAAACTGGGTCATTCGCAGGAGCATATGCGAATGAGACTCAGTCGTACGACTGAGTCATGCTAATGGACCAGTCGTGCGACTGAGAGATGCGATTGGGGCATTCGTAAGACTGAGCCATAAGAATGGTCCAGTCGTACGATTGAACCATACGTATGTTCCAATCGCACGAATGGGCCCAGTCGCATCTAATATGGGCCGAAGCCTATATATACCAGTTTCAATGTGTAGAAACCTAAGGGTTTTAGAGAGTGTGCCCGGCGCCCAGGTGCTGCCGGATGAGAGGGGAGATCATGCTTGATCTCCCCTTGCCAAAAGTCTTGATTCTTAAGTTGTAACGAGCTTAAAATCGTTATGTTTTATCAATAAAATCATTTGATTATTGTTTGTGTTATTGTTTATCTTTTGGTTTTTTATCCTTCCGTCAAGAACATGCTCGGATGTCTAGCGATCCAGCGACTTCACAATATATGTTTTGTATTTGTGTACAATTTATATCGATATATGAGAATTCTGTGATTGGAATTCTATCTTCTATGTCGGTAACAAAGTCTGTCAGTGATGATTGATCTGCAGTTCACTAGCTCATTATGTGTGTTTGGAAACTGCATATAAACTGACTCTCACTAGTGAATCAGATCAATCTGCATGCTTATTGAGTTATTGCAATTTGAAGTGATCAAACACTTTTGGTTGAGCAGTTTTGATTAATGCTACAAACGGGCTAAGATAATATCTAATAATAAACCATTGAATATTTGAATGCATAACCTGTTGCAGACACTTGCTTTGTGATGTTCAAGATTTGCCTTTATTGAATGCATGCTGCAATTGACTTGATGCTCTTGCGATGTTTGAAATTAATATGTTTTTAACCTTTTGGAGCTGTAAGTTATTGACCTGGAGGAATCTCTAGTGGTTTTAACTTTTTATAGAATATGCCAATTAAATTACATGTTGAAGATGAGTAGGATCAGATCATTGTCACAAATTTTTACCTATAGCATTCTTTTTCTAGAATTTTATTTTATTTTGTTAGTGTTGATTCTTAGTGGGTCATTAATTAGTACTACACTTTTATTGGAATTGTTGTCACAAAGGGAACATACCAACTTCCCTTTCATGTTCTTTTCTTATTGGATCCTTAATGATATGCTTCATATTGTCTTAACATTACATGTTGCTTTGTACTGAACAGAAACGATTCTTTTAATATGGGGGTGCTCTTGAGGGGTTAAATGTTTTTTATCAAAATGAGGTGTTAAACTTTTTGAGAGCTGGTACTTTCATTCTAATGGCTAAAATATTAATGTACACCAAGGTTTTAATATATAATAACTTTGAATTATTATTGTTACAGGTGCTTCGATTAGAGGACTATTGTACCGACCTCCTGTAATTATCTATTGGTTGCTACAACTTAATTAAAGGTATGCATCTAAACTAGTTTTCATAGTTTGTTATATAACTTTTTTACTGTTTTTTGTTATAATTGTTTATTACGATAATCCTCAATGTTTGCCATACTAAAGTTTCTTACATGTATTACATATAAAAATGTATTATATATAGTAACTATTTGTAAATCCTTTATCGATGTCTGTATTAAATCTGTTATTTATTATATCTATTAAAATAATAAATTATTAATGTGTATATATATGTGCTTTTGATGAATTTAAATTAGGGGGCATCAATTTGTTTAGTAATGGTGTGGTATATTGATCGAGGGTGGATGTCAAAACAGACTGATAGTCACGGATTGAAGATTTACAAAAATTAAAGACTAGTATCATCGTAACCATTTGCAAGTTAGAAAAATTTTTTCCACCTGGGTTCTTTGACTCAATGGAACACCTTGTTGTTCATTTGACCAATGAAGCTATTCTCGGTGGTCCAGTGCAGTTTAGGTGGATGTATCCGTATGAGAGGTAATCATTTTAACTTAAGAATGTATTTTTTATATATTGAATTTTTGATAACTACTAACACCTTCCTCCTCAATTTCTAGGAAGTTGGGTCGATTAAAAAGAACGATTAAAAACAAAGGAAAAGTTGAAGGTTCCATCTTTCAATCTAATCTTGTGGATGAACTTTCAAACTATTGTTCTTTGTATCTTGAGTCGACAGTTCGCGAAGCACGTAATTTTGCCCCTAACATTCCTTGTTCTTCAAGTATCGATCTTCGGTTAAGTATATTTAAACACCCGTCTCGAAGATTATTTGAAAAGAATGGAAAGGACAAAGTTCTTACACAAAAAGACAGAGACAAAGCCCATACTTATATACTGCTTAACTGCGAAGAAGTTCTTGAATCAGTTCATTTATTTGATAAAGAGTTAAGAGATTCATTCCCAAATTATGACGAAGCAACCCTTGATAAATGAAAGATGTGGAATTTGCTAATTGGTTGCAGACACATGTAAGCATTCTAACACATCGTTATATCTTAATGTTGTAGCATTACAAACATAATAACATAATTTTATAAATGTAGGTTATGAATGTGCCAAACAAGAAACATCTGAGGGGTCTAGCCCAAGGACCTCTTACTTACGTTAAGTCACACAAGGGCTATTTTGTCAATGGTTATAAGTTTCACACACAAACAGCTTATGATGGTCGGGTCACACAAAATAGCGGTGTGTGTGTCAAAGGGTCTACGTACAACGAAAGTGAAAATGACTACTATGGATTATTAGATGAGATCTTAGAGTTGGAATATCATAGCACAATAGGACGTTGTGTGTTGTTTTGTTTAGATGTACTTGGTTGATCTTATAAGGGGAGTAAGGGTAGACCCTAAAACTCATATGGTTGATGTTAAGCCAACAGCGATAGGATGTGTTGATGACCCTTTTATCTTAGCATCACAAGCGCAACAAGTGTATTATACATCATATCCATCAAAAGCAAATGAACTAAAGGCTAGTTCGCTGTTGTAAAGACCACCCCAAGAGTAGTTTACCAACTTGCCCAAGATTTTATTGAAGTGGAGGATGATAATAACATGTACGAGGAGAATTTTTTTCAAGAGAATGAAAGGATAGAATGCACGATAATAGAGGATCTTCTCCCTTTTTCTTTGGTTCAAGAGGATGGAAGATTAGAAGAAGTGGATGATATGGATGATGATAATGATGAAGAAGTCGAAAATGATTTTTATGTAATGATGAAGAAGCTGATTTTGATGATGAAGAAGACGATTTTGATTATGAAGATTTTGCAGATGAAGAATCAGAGTGATAGGTTTGTTTATTATATATAATGGTTTGTTTGTTGTTTAGAATAACATATAATTTATTTGTTCATTCAAATAATATTTTTGTTGTTAATTAGTTGTCGTAATAATATTTTTTTTGTTGTAGATAACATCATGGCACGTACTATGGGTCGAGGTAGGGCTGAAGCTGGTGGTCGAGGTGGTGGTCAAACCGGCGGTCGAGGTACTATTCAAACTGGTGGTCGAGGTGTTTTTCAAACTAGCGGTCAAACTGGTGGTCGAGGTGTTGGTCAAAATGGTGGTCAAACTAGTAGTCGAGGTGTTTGTCAAGTTGGTGAAGGTGGTGGTCGAGGTGTTGCTCGACGTGGTGGTCAAATTAGTGGTCGAGGTGTTGGTCAAACTATTGGTCGACATGGTCATGGCGGTGGTCAAACTAGTTATGGACCTATTGGTCAAGGTAGTGATCATGGTGGTGGGCAATGTAGTGGTCAAGGTGTTGGACGAGGTAGTTGTCTTGGTAGTTGTGATACCATTGGACTACAGTCAGATGCACACCATGACAACCTGATGCCTTCTACCATGGAGGGTAGTGATGCTGATGATGAGTCTACTGTTCATGTTTCTTCTACAAGGCGGGGATGTGCTTCACAAGTCCAAATACCTGAACCAATGAACCGCGAGTGGATTTGGATTGAAGATGGGGAGTAAGTGCATATATGTTAATATTGTTTCTTTATATTGACAAAAGTATGTTATTAATGTGGTTTTTATTTATTGCTTTGATTTTGTAGATTTAGTAATCAAGAAGCATCCACCCGGATTATTGGAATAATTTAAAAGCTTTGTGGTCTGGACCTTGGAAAGTTGGAGGGATGTTCCTAATGAAAACAAAAGACGATTGTTTGAGCGCTTCCAGGTATATACTTAAATAATTCTTGGATAACTTATTACATTATTTGGCATATTTATTAAAAAAATTTTTTGTAGTGTTATTTTCAATGGGAGGAGAGCTGGAATACTGCAATTTATAAGTGCTTTGAGAAGTGCATCGCTGGCAAATTTCCTGATTTATTGTTGAGGGTACGAAAACAGGCCAAAGCAACAGCGAGAAAACAGGGTATACAAGTTGGTGATGATATGTCTGTTGTTGTTGACTTTAAACCACCATGGATAAGAACTGAGATATGGAAACAAATGATTGACATTTGGAACACTCCTGGATGTAAAGCAAGTCACAAAGAAATACTAATATTAGAAGTAAATCAACTGGTGGTATACATACCCTTGGATCTCAAACCTATTTGACTGCAAAAAGAAAAGCGGTAAAAGATATTAATCTATGTCTTTTAGTATATATATATCTTACCAATATAACAACATTGTTGACTTTTAAATTCTATCTTTATAGGCTAAGGCAATTGGGCGTGAACTTTCACATCTTGAGATGTGGAAGCATTGCAAGAAAGGAAGCAGGCCGTTAGATAAAGATCTAGTTGAGGATGTTGATTTGGAGGACGTTGATCTAGAAGGAAACATTCAAGAAGAAAATCTGGATTGGGTGGACATAGAGCACGCGAGACTTGGGTAAGTTTGATTGATTAATAACTTCAATCTAAAAAAAATTCTTACATATTTTACTAATTCTAAATTTAAAAAAATATGAATAAACATTATAACAAGTTAGATGTTATGGAGCATACACTTATACATTATCTTTTCTTACACATTTTATCCCAATAGTTTAAATACAAGGGATTTCTTGTGGATAATACGGGATGGAAAGTAACAAAACCCCCACATGTGTTGACGAAGAGTTGTGGATACAAGCTGTAGGAGGCAAGAAAAAGGGCAAAGTGTACGGGCTAAACAATGTTAACGACTCATATGTACATGGTAGACAAAACCCCAAGGTATGTTTATATTTTAACATATAGTATACTCCAACTCTATCAATTTTAAGTTTTTGACTCTATTCATTGGTTGTTTTGTAGATAGAGAAGTTGAATGAGGTTATGAAGGAGCTCGTTAAAGAAAAAGAAGAAGAGAAAGAAAGGATGAATGGAATTATTAAGGATTTGGTTGCTGAAAATGAAACTATGCGTGATAGGATGGAAAAGTTTGAAGAAATGTTAAAACTATGACTCAGAGAGACTATCCATCTACCTGGGCTATAACAATTTATTTTGAATGCTAGAATATTCATCATACTATGATAACTCTTTTCAAATGACATTTTAATTTGTAATGTGATGTTTGCTTTAGTTCAATTTTAAAATCTAGATAATTGGTGATATTTTAAAGTATGAGCATATTAGCAGGTTTAAAATATAAATGACTGTAAATAAAAAAACATTTGGTCGTAATAACTTTGTAGCGGTCGCAAAACGGTCGCAAAAATTTCTTTGCAATAACCCATTAGCGGTCGCAAAACGTCTCAAGTAGTTTCGGTCGCAAGTAGTTTCGGTCGCAAAATGGTCGCAAGTACCGCCGGTCGCAAATCGGTCGCAAATTCCGTCGGTCGCAAATCGGTCGCAAGTACCGCCGGCCGCAACTACCATCGATTGCAAAAATGGTCGCAAATTAAACGGTAGCAAAGCAGTCGCATGATTTTCGACGGTAATAGCGGTCACAATAATTGGTCACAAATAAGATTGTGGTCGCAAAATGGTCGCAGTAGGCCTTTTGCGACGTGTGTTTTTCCCATCGCTTGTTCGGTCGCAAAACGGTCACAAATAGCCATTTGCGACCGTTTGCGACCGAAAGAGACCGTCTCAAATGCCTAAATTCCTAGTAGTGATACGACTATAATAATAATTAACATAACCTTAAACAAGGGCGTATCTGAAAACTATCTACGACAATTTGATGTAGAGTCTCCCCTACTCGCGCTCCTAGTCGTGCTCCTACTCTAGTACCAAAACGACTACTAGCAACACCCAACGGGGTATTGAGAACTCGGGATTCTCTTTATATTAGAGCGTTCCCAAAAAACTTATGTTCTAAATTCAACCTTAAGGCTTTATTTATAAGGGAGTTGAAAGCAGGTGAAAAAGTTTGAGGGGCGATGTGGGATGGGAAACTTTTTAGAAGTCGACGTGGGATGAATTGCTGAATCTCAATTTGAATATTATATTATTATATTATTATATATTATTATATTATTCTGATTAATTCAGCTGCTTAACTCGTTTTTCTCTTATAACTTTTAATATAGCGTATTATGAAATTTTAAATATGTCGTTGTGACGAGCTTATTTTTCTCTACGAGTCAACCTAAGTTTCGTCAAAACGGAGCAGGTTCGAATATATATATTATTATTATATTCAAACGGTCTCTTATAACATAAAATTTCATCTAAAAACTTCAAACTTTAAATAGACAATTTACTCATTACTTACTCGTTTGACAATATATGAAATGCGGAGTTCATATGACCCAAACGCTCGGGTTGTTACATTCTCCTCCCCTTAAAAGAATTTCGTCCTCGAAATTTGAAGGTTACTCGAACAGTTGAGGATATTTGATTTTCATTTCTTCTGCTAATTTCCAAGTCTTCTCGGGTCCTTTCTGACCTACCACTGGACCATACTATAACATCTTGTAATTTTAAGATAATTTAAAGATAGTTTTGTTAATAAAATAATAATAATAATAATAATAATAATAATAATAATAATAATAGTAATAATAATAGTTTAATTATAAAAAAATAATAATAATAACTAATAATAATAATATAATAGATTAATTATAAAAATATAATAATACTAATAATAATAATAATAATAATAATAATAATAATAAAAAAATAATAATAAAAATAATTTATAAAAGTTTATTAAACTTTTAAATGTTTAAAAACTTGAATTAAATAAGTCTAGGGGCCTTTAGGTCAATTTGAAAACTTAAATAAAAGTTATGTGCATGAAATGACAAAATATTAACCGCAGGGACTAAATGTAACTTTGATTTAAAAACCAACCCACCCACCCCGTTTTCCCGGCCACCTCTCCGGCCAACTCCGGCCGCTTCTCCGGCGACCTCAATACCGCAAAAATACTCGGTTTTGACCCAATCAACCCACCCCCACTAATCACGCGTAGAGATTCGAACCTATGGCCCATAAAATTCGAAAATTTAAACTCAACTACGTGGTTTAGAATCAAACCCAAACCCCGCTAAACCCGATTTGAATTTGAGTGGAAACATCGACTAGTGGACTAATCAACAACCTAGAACGCACATTAGTTTCTAACATAAATATCGAACCTTCAAATCCATCCAAAACACAATCAAACACTCATACTCGATTCACCCTCGTCGCGGCTTGTCGTTCATCTGTTCTTGTCAATTTGGTTTCTAAACAGGTAATTAAACACTACTACCTACTCGTTTTTACAAGGGAGCAAAAGCCCCATGATTTAAACCGTTAACAACATTGATTTGGTGTTCAATTTGGACCTGTTCGATCTAGGGTTCATAGGATTGGGGTTATTCTTTGTTTGTGTTTAAAAGATTGGGAACCGTGAATAACCGCGGCTGTATGCCTTGGTTCACCGGTTCCCGACTCACCAACAGACTTGGAGGTCCGGGTTCGACCCCGGGCACCCCCAACTTATTTTTTTTTGGCTTTTTAGCCTTAAATTAATTATAAAAAATTATATTAAATATAAAAATAATTTTCTCAAACTCCTAATATTTTTTTAAATTATCTAAACCTTTTCTGTAAAATTATTCCTTGAAAAACATTTTGTAACATTTTATTAAAATTATTTACAAATGTTAAACTAAATAAATTTTTATAAAAATTGAATTATGTGATAGTTTAAATTATTAAATTATTATTAGACCTTATGTTTTCCTTGATTAAAGTTTTAAATGATAATTAGTATCCAAATATATTTTATAACTAAATACGCAAGTTATTTAAAAGGATCAATTTCCTTAAAATAATTTTATAAATTTCATGAAATGGTATTTTTATAAGGATTTATTAACATTATAAAATCCTAAAATTTTATTACCCTAGTTCGCGTTAATCTTTAACCTTATCTTGTGACCATTCACGTTGAAACAACGTCTATTAATCCTCTATAATCGACATACTTATATTTATTTGCCATGTGAGTATTTCTATACCCATTTTATTATTTGCACACTTTTGGGTGAAACATGTTACATTATAAACATTGCACTTGTAAACACGTTTGATTCTTGTATACTTATGGCAATTTACTTATGTGTTGTGGTTAGTTGGACATTGTAGCTACAATGTAATGTCGAATATATATACAATCATTAACTATTGCTAGCCTGGCGACGTCATAGATCTATGGGCCTGACAAGCCTGCTTGGTTGATCCAAGTACACTTAGCTAATCGTATATACTTTTAACGTTGAGACTTGTAAAACTTTGTCAAGGTTTGATTATGCATTCTGTCTTACATCCCTAGTTACTTTGTTCTCTAATTTACAACATGAATTGCCATCTTTTATATATACTTATGTATTGAAACTATGGAAATCTCACCAACATTATTGTTGACCTTTTATTATTACATCTTTCAGGAAATACTCAAGCTTAATTTCTACTCTTCGAAGCTTACACATCTAGGAATGGACCTAGATAAATAAATGGAACAAATGACTTGTTATGTTTATTTAACTTCTTTGAGACTTATGATTGTATTGGTACTATTGGAATTTATGATTAATATATATATTTGGGATTATTAATAGCGTTATGTGGCTGTGAACGATCTTAACTCTCCTCCTCGACGTTTTCGCCGTCAAGGTTGGGGTGTGACAGATTGGTATCAGAGCCCATAACTATAGGGATTTAGGTTATTAGAAATGGTGACCTAGACTATAGCATATGCATGAACCATATAGAATTATTTTCTATCTTGTAGATTATGGTTTGTATGCTACATATTCTATGTCTCCTTATGTGCAATTTGATGCCTTAGCATAGGATTGCCTAAACATTGCTACATGTCTCCCAAAACTTATATTTGACTCTTGACTCTCCCCGAACATGAAACCTCTTAATCTTATTCTCGACGACACTGAATCGTATACTTATGCTTATGACTTGGATCTTTAGACGTTATGTCTAATCTATATAAATCTCATCAAGGTTTTGATTTCATGAACCTAAGAAATACTGTGTGACACATAGACACCTGTATTCTGATTTCCTGGCAAAAAGCTGTAACATCTTGTATTTTTGGTTAACTAAGAGTTAATTTTATTAAATTCTTGTAAGGGCTATTATTGGCATTTATGAAACTTATGGGCTATTCATGTTTATTACTTAGTTATCATTTAAATTATGAAAGTTAATAAATTTAAATATTAAATTGTACAGTAATAATACCATAATAATAATACATTAATAATAATAATAATAATCATACTAATAATAACAATGATAAAAATAATAATTATATTAAGAGTAATCTTGTGAATAAATACAAATAATATAAGTTTCATTAACACTTGTAAATAATAAGTTTTTTTTTTTTACATAAAATGTTGCCACTTTAAAACTCCAAGGATCAAACTGTAATTTAATTAAAACTAAAACTGAAGTTTTGTAAACAAATTAAACAAAACCTAAACTACAGGGACTAAAGGTGTAAATCGTTAAAAACCCAAACCCCCACCCTTCTCTCACCCGTAAATCCGGCAGCCAAGCCGGCGAAGCCCCGGCGGGCCTCCGGCCACCTCCATTCACCTCAAAGCTTAACCGTAATGCCCGAAAATGAACCCCACGTGATTCGCGAACCTGATTCGAACGTGGGAACACGTTTTAATTCGACAATAACTGTGAATAATACCACGATAAACCCGAAATCGATTACTCCGAAAGGTGAAACCGATTCTATACTTTAAACTCAGTAATCATCAACTTAATTGATCATAAACGTTTGTTTAATCAATTCTAACGTAATGAGGTGATTAATTTCACCTGAAACTACATTAAAACTAATCAATCCTAACCGAAACTCCCGACACAAACGATGTAGCCGTTGGGTATGCAATCAAACGAATTCAACCTATAAATTAGAGGCTCTTACTCTCATCGGGTTTCCTAAACTCTTTTCACCTTCAATTTCATCAAAAACACACACACACAGCAAATTCAAGTCAAGAACAGCCGCGATTTGGGTCGGACAATTACACATCGAATCTCAAACGATTACAGGTAATAAAATTAGGGCTATTACTCGATTTTACATGAGAATCGAAAGCCCTATGGTTAATTTGGTTAACAACATCGAATTGATGTTCAATTCGATTCAAGAACAATCTAGGGTTCTTGGATTTGGGGGTTTCTCGTATGGTTATGTTTTAACATTTTAAAACCGAGACTTAGCACGGCAAATGCCCTTGGTTCACTGGTTCCCACGCTCTTGACAAACATTGAGGTCCCGGGTTCGACCCCGGGCTCCCTCATTTATATTTTTTTGGCTTTTCAGCCCTTGAATTAATTATAAAAAATTTGTAAAAATTATAAAATATTTTTTTGTAAACTTTAAATATTTATTGGACCCTCAAGTCATTCTTTTATTTTTTTTAGGGTATTAAAAGATGTAAGAAATTTCTAAAAATTATAAAAATTTGTTTTGTAAACTTTCTTTATTTTAAAGTTATCTATGTATTTTTTTACATTAAATACTATAACATTTTTATAAAATATTAGTTACAAATATTGTACTTAAGTTATTTTTATAAAAACATGACTTAAATAGTAGTTTAAAATATTAAATTATTATTGATCACGATGTTAACGTAATTATGAATTTCTCGTAGAAATTATTTGCGTTTCATAATTAATTTCACAAATACTATAAAGGATTAAATTCCTTTAAAAATTTCATAAATAGTACTTTTCTTTTATTAAACTAAACTATATATAACTAACTTCCTTTAAGTATAAAACCCCCAAATACTTGTCGAAACCCTAGTTCGCGTTAAAACGTTAATTTATTATTAAACTTAAACTTGTAAAATGTATATTAGGTACATTGTGAAGGAATACGTCGAAACGACGCTTAAGATTATTTCTTATTAATCATCCAATATATACTTATTTGATCATGTGAGTATTTCTATACCACTTTTTTCTTATTTTCACACTTTGGGGTGAACATGTTACTTATTAACCATTACACTTGTAAACACGTTTGATTCTTGTAAACTTATGGCATTTTACTTGTGTGTTGTGATTAGTTGAATCTTGTAGCTATCGTGTAATGTCGAATACATGTACAATCATTAACTATTGCTAGCCTGGCGACGTCATAGATCTATGGGCCTGACAAGCCTGCTTGGTTGATCCAAGTACACTTAGCTAATCGTATATACTTATAACTTGGTTGATCCAAGTACACGTTTGAAACTTGTAAAACTTTGTCAAGGTTTGATTGTGCATTCTGTCTTACATCCCTAGTTACTTGTTTCTCTAATTTACAACATGAATTGCCATCTTTTATATACTTATGTATCAAAAACTATAGAATGCTCACCAACATCTTTATGTTGACCTTTTATTTTTAACTTGTTTCAGGAAATACACAAGTTTGATTGATAGCTTGAAGTGCTTCCACATCTAGGAATGGACCTAGCTAAATAAACGAAATAAATTGGATTGTTGCATCTTGTGTTATGTTATTTATTTTTTTTTTGAGACTTATGTTGTAATGGTACAATTCACACTTATGAATAATATATATTTGGGTTATTAATAGCGTTATGTGGCTGTGAACGATCTTACCCTCACACCTCGACGTTTCCGCCGTCAAGGTTGGGGTGTGACAAAAGCCTTCGAAGCGTTTCGTATAAATCCTACGGGACTAGTTACGCTTACCTGGGGATTTTGGATGAGTGAAAAACTATGGTCAATACACACAAGTTTCTAAGGCAAATGGGTCAATTTACCTTGACGGTCAACGTTTCCAAGTGGTGATGCGTTACCACTGGAAACATTCCGTATAATTCATGATTCTTACTTTAAGTGTCTATCCTTATTGTCCTCTTACCTGTTCCTAATCCAATTCGCATTTCCAGCATGTCTCGCCAACACGGAAACTGAGGAAGATCCGACCGTAAGCTTGCCGCCATGATTGCTCGGCAAATGGCTGCATCCCGACTATGATGCTGATCAGCAGCACTATGATCGCCAACGTCACGAACCAGCAACGTAGTGCAAACCAAGGCGTAACAACCATCTTGCACCTTTAAGGTATATGGTTTGCATGCTACATAATGCTATGTTCCCTTATGTGCAATTTGATGCCTTAGCATAGGATTGCCTAAACATTTCTACATGTCTCCCAAAACTTACATTTGACTCTTAGACTCTCCCCGAACATGAAACCTCTAATCTTATTCTTGACGACACGTGGAATCGTATACTTATGCTTATGACTTGGATCTTTAGGCGTTATGTCTAATCTATATAAATCTCATCAAGGTTTTGATTTCATGAACCTAAGAAATATTGTGTGACACATAGACACCTGTATTCTGGATTTCCTGGCAAAAAGCCCTCGGGCTAAGGCAAGCGTATTCGTATAAATCTCATTGAGGGGCCCGTTACGCTACCTGGGGATTTCTGGGATGAGTGATAAACTATGGTCAAAATACACAAATCTCTAAGGCAAATGGGTCAATTCACCTTGACGTGTCAACGTTTCCAAATGGTAATGCGTTACCTAATGGAATCATCCCGTGTACCTTACAACCCTTAGCTTGTTTTGTCTAAACTACTATCCTTTGTTATCTTCACTCCCGTAACTAACAGATTTTGTATATCCAGCATGTCTCGTCATCATGGAAAGCGTGGAAGTTCCGACCGAAAACTTGCAGCAATGATTGCCCGACAAATGGCTGCTGTACTCCCAACCATGGTTGCTGAGCTTAATAGCACCCTAATGGCTAATAGCAACAACAACACTAATGGGAACAATAGTGGTGCTCATGGAGAGAATAACAACAATCAACAAGGGAACACCCGTACTTGCACTTTCAAACACTTCAACTCGTGCAAACCCACTAGTTTTAGTGGAAAAAAGGAGCCACTGGACTCCTCGAGTGGTTTGAAAGTATGGAGAACACCTTTATCGTTAGCGAGTGCCCTAATGAGTTCAAAGTTCGCTATGCTGCAAGTGTCCTTCAACAACGGGCACTAACATGGTGGAATAGTGAAAAGAAAAACCGTGGAACTGAGGTTGCTTTGGCGTTGCCCTGGGAAGAATTTAAGGATATCATGATCCAAAAGTTTTGCCCGAGGAGCGAGTTGCAAAAGCTGGAGGAGGAGTTCTGGAACCTCAAACAGGATGGTGGGAATCATTTGGCTTATTCCACCCGACATCATGAATTGAGTATGCTGCTACCACACATGGTAGAACCGTGCCCCGTAACATTGAAAAATTCATCAAGGGGGTACCACCTCAAATTCAAGATGCCGTGGTGGGTAGTAGGCCCACAACTTTGGAGGAGGCAATTACTATCACAGCGCAGCTCACTGAGAATCATATTAGAGCTGGTACTATGTCGGCAAAAGGTTCAAAGTATACTGCGAAGGCGACACCCGAGGCAACAAAGGAGGTAAGGGTCGAGTCATCTTCCCAAAACAAGAAGCGTAAGTTCACCCCGACACGCAACTATGCTATGACCGCCCCAAATGCACCTCAAAAACAAATGGTGGTTGCAAATCAAGCTCCCGTGGCTAGAGCTTATGTTGGTCCATACCCTATGTGCAACACGTGCAAGTACCATCACACGAGCAACACTCCATGCCGAGTCTGTTCGTTGTGTGGAAAGTATGGGCACTTGGTGGCTACTTGTCTTCGAGCGCCAAACAACACTGCAATGCTTACCAATCGAACCTGCTATAACTGTGGCGAGTCTGGTCATATTCGTCCGCAATGTCCTCGCAATGCAGGAAATGTGCCACCGGCTCGTGGAAGGGCCTTCAACATCAACGCCAACCAAGCACAAGCCAACAATGACGTGGTGAATGGTACACGTTGAACTACTTTTAAATCATTTCTTGTCTTATAAATATTCCTATCTTTGTGTTCATCATACCAATAATAGGTTATTACCAAACAGGTATGTATCTTGTAAATAGTCATTATGCATCTGTATTGTTTGACTCGGGTGCGGATAAGAGTTTCGTGTCGTTGGAATTCGAGCCTATACTTTCTAAACCGCGTGTTAATCTGGAAAGATCCTTCACGGTCGAAGTCGCCGATGGAAAATCTATTGTCATTGACGTCGTAATACGTGATTGCACCTTAAGCCTTAACGAACACGAGTTCTCCATCGACCTCATTCCTATGCAACTGGGAAGCTTCGATGTTATTATCGGCATGGATTGGTTAGCCAAACATCATGCGGAAATTTTGTGCTTCGAGAAGTGCATTCGAATTCCCTACCGACTGGTGATACCTTAAAGGTCTTTGGGGAGAAACCATCCCAAGGACTCAAACTTATGTCATGTATCAAGGCCCGCAAGTGCTTAAGCAAAAACTACATGGCTTTCATGGCATATGTAGTTAATACGAAAGCCAAGGGTAAGGAATTGAAAGATATTCCTGTCGTGCGGGACTTTCCCGAGGTTTTTCCGAGGATCTTAAAGGGCTGCCTCCCGTGCGAGAAGTTGAGTTCAAGGTTGACTTAATCCCTGGTGCAAACCCTGTGGCTAAATCGCCTTATCGTCTTGCACCGTCTGAGATGCAAGAACTAGCTAGCCAACTGCAAGAGTTGACCGATAAGGGTTTCATTCGCCCTAGTTCATCACCGTGGGGTGCACCTGTCCTGTTTGTGAAGAAGAAGGATGGTACATTTCGTATGTGCATCGATTACCGAGAACTCAACAAGCTTACTATCAAAAACCGATACCCTCTCCCTCGAATCGATGATCTTTTCGACCAACTTCAAGGAGCAACTCAATTCTCAAAGATCGATCTACGTTCTGGGTATCATCAACTACGTGTTCACGATGATGACATTTCAAAGACCGCTTTTCGTACTCGATATGGACACTACGAGTTCATGGTTATGCCTTTTGGCTTGACCAATGCACCTGCCGTATTCATGGATCTCATGAATCGAGTATGTAAACCGTATTTGGATAAGTTTGTGATCGTGTTCATTGATGACATTCTTATTTATTCCAAGACGAAAATGGATCACGAGACGCACTTGCGACAAGTTCTTGGACTTTTGAAGAAGGAGCAATTATACGCCAAGTTTTCCAAGTGTGAATTCTGGTTAGAAGAGGTTCAATTCTTAGGGCATGTGGTGAATAGCAAGGAATTCACGTCGATCCTGCAAAAATTGAAGCCGTGAAAAATTGGTGTGTTCCCACAACCCCAACCGAAGTTCGTTCTTTTCTGGGTTAGCGGGATATTACCGTAGGTTCATAGCAAATTTCTCGAAGATTGCTAAACCATTAACGGTGCTAACCCAAAAGAATCGACTCTTTGAATGGGGACCCGAACAAGAAGAGGCTTTCGAGACATTAAAACGCAAGTTGTGTAACGCTCCTATTCTCACGCTTCCCGATGGAAATGACGACTTTACCGTGTACTGTGATGCCTCTAATCAAGGCCTTGGTTGTGTTCTCATGCAACGAGGCAAAGTCATAGCATACGCATCGAGGCAATTGAAGGTTCATGAAGTGAACTACACTACCCATGATCTTGAACTTGGTGCTGTAGTTTTTGCTCTGAAAATTTGGCGACACTACCTTTATGGGACGCAATGCATAGTCTACACCGATCATAAGAGTCTCCAACACGTGTTCAACCAAAAGGATCTCAACATGAGACAAAGACGTTGGATCGAGTTGATTAGCGACTACGACTGTGACATTCGCTATCATCCTGGAAAGGCGAATGTTGTAGCCGACGCACTGAGTCGCAAGGTCCACAACAAGACTGTCTCGCCTCAAGAAATCCGAGATCGAAGACAATGGTTTGACACGTTAAGGGAATTTGATACCGAGATTCATGTGGATATTAACGAGGCTACTGTCATGCTACAAAATATCAGGATTGATAGTGATCTCGAGTTATGCATTCGCAAGGCTCAACAAGTGGCATTAACCGACGAAAAAAAGGATGAAGATTTGGTGTCCAACATTCGGTCACAACTGGAGACAAAACCGAACGGCTTGTGGTACTTTTTGAATCGACTTTGGATCCCTAATCGTGATAATCTGCGTCACCTCATTATGAACGAAGCTCATCAAACCCGATACTCTATTCATCCTGGCTCCGATAAGATGTACATGGACTTGCGTAGTCAATATTGGTGGCCTGGAATGAAGAAAGATATTGCGTCTTATGTTTCCAAGTGTCTAACGTGTGCAAGAGTCAAAGCCGAGCATCAACGACCAAGTGGTTTACTTGAACAACCCGAAATCCCTATGTGGAAATGGGAACATATATCCATGGATTTCATAACCAAGTTACCTCGTACTCCTCGTGGCCATGATAGTATATGGGTGATTGTTGACCGTTTGACCAAAACGGCACACTTCATACCAATACGAGACACTTACAAAGTTTCAAGACTGGCCCGCATCTACATTGACGAAATTGTGAGTCGTCATGGCGTACCGTTGCATATCATATCCGACCGAGATGCTCGTTTCACTTCGCACTTTTGGTCTCTATGCAAGAACTCTTGGGTACTCAATTGGATTTAAGTACGGCTTACCATCCTCAAACTGATGGTCAAACCGAACGAACAATCCAAACCCTCGAGGATTTGCTACGACTATGTGTCCTTGACTTTGGTGGTGATTGGGATACGCATTTACCGCTCGCGGAATTTTCGTATAACAATAGTTATCACTCGAGTATCAAGATGGCACCATTCGAGGCCTTGTATGGTCGTAAATGTCGTTCACCGATCTGTTGGACTGACATTGGGGAAAATCTCATCACTGGTCCTGAACTTATCCAAGAAACGACCGATAAAGTTTCTAAAATTCGAAATAACCTTGAGGTGGCTAGGAGTCGCCAAAAGAGTTATGCCGATAAAAGACGCAAACCGTTGGAGTTTCAAGTCGACGACCTGGTCCTTCTTAAGGTCTCTCCATGGAAGGGTGTTGTACGTTTTGGGAAGAAGGGTAAGTTAGCCCCACGCTTTGTAGGACCTTTTAAGATTCTGAAAAGAATTGGGAAAGTGGCTTACAAATTGGAACTACCTTCTGAACTTAACGGGGTTCATCCTGTCTTCCATGTCTCCAACTTGAGGAAATGTCTGGCTGATGAAAATTTGCATGTTCCTCTCGAGGAAATCCAAATAGATGAGTCATTGCATTTCGTTGAGAAGCCTGTTGAGATTATGGACCGAACCCTGAAGAAGACCCGAATGACTACCACACCGATTGTCAAAGTCCGTTGGGAAAACAAACGTGGAGCTGAGTTTACTTGGGAACGTGAGGAGCATATGAGAAAGAGATACCCGCACTTGTTCGTATAGTTTTGTTCTTAATTTCGGGACGAAATTCTTTTAAGTTGGGGAGACTGTAACATCTTGTATTTTTGGTTAACTAAGAGTTAATTTTATTAAATTCTTGTAAGGGCTATTATTGGCATTTATGAAACTTATGGGCTATTCATATTTATTACTTAGTTATCATTTAAATTATGAAAGTTAATAAATTTAAAATATTAAATTGTACAGTAATAATAACCATAATAATAATAACATTAATAATAATAATAATCATACTAATAATAACAATGATAAAAATAATAATCATATTAAGAGTAATCTTGTGAATAAATACAAATAATATAAGTTTCATTAACACTTGTAAATAATAAGTTTTTTTTTTTTACATAAAATGTTGCCACTTTAAAACTCCAAGGACCAAACTGTAATTTAATTAAACTAAAACTGAAGTTTTGTAAACAAATTAAACAAAACCTAAACTACAGGGACTAAAGGTGTAAATCGTTAAAAACCCAAACCCCCACCCTTCTCTCACCCGTAAATCCGGCAGCCAAGCCGGCGAAGCCCCGGCGGGCCTCCGGCCACCTCCAATTCACCTCAAAGCTTAACCGTAATGCCCGAAAATGAACCCCACGTGATTCGCGAACCTGATTCGAACGTGGGAACACGTTTTAATTCAACAATAACTGTGAATAATACCACGATAAACCCGAAATCGATTACTCCCGAAAGGTGAAACCGATTCTATACTTTAAACTCAGTAATCATCAACTTAATTGATCATAAACGTTTGTTTAATCAATTCTAACGTAATGAGGTGATTAATTTCACCTGAAACTACATTAAAACTAATCAATCCTAACCGAAACTCCCGACACAAACGATGTAGCCGTTGGGTATGCAATCAAACGAATTCAACCTATAAATTAGAGGGCTCTTACTCTCATCGGGTTTCCTAAACTCTTTTCACCTTCAATTTCATCAAAACACACACACACAGCAAATTCAAGTCAAGAACAGCCGCGATTTGGGTCGGACAATTACACATCGAATCTCAAACGATTACAGGTAATAAAATTAGGGCTATTACTCGATTTTACATGAGAATCGAAAGCCCTATGGTTAATTTGGTTAACAACATCGAATTGATGTTCAATTCGATTCAAGAACAATCTAGGGTTCTTGGATTTGGGGGTTTCTCGTATGGTTATGTTTTAACATTTTAAAACCGAGACTTAGCACGGCAAATGCCCTTGGTTCACTGGTTCCCACGCTCTTGACAAACATTGAGGTCCCGGGTTCGACCCCGGGCTCCCTCATTTATATTTTTTTGGCTTTTCAGCCCTTGAATTAATTATAAAAAATTTGTAAAAATTATAAAAATATTTTTTTGTAAACTTTAAATATTTTATTGGACCCTCAAGTCATTCTTTTATTTTTTTAGGGTATTAAAAGATGTAAGAAATTTCTAAAAATTATAAAAATTTGTTTTGTAAACTTTCTTTATTTTAAAGTTATCTATGTATTTTTTTACATTAAATACTATACATTTTATAAAATATTAGTTACAAATATTGTACTTAAGTTATTTTTATAAAAACATGACTTAAATAGTAGTTTAAAATATTAAATTATTATTGATCACGATGTTAACGTAATTATGAATTTCTCGTAGAAATTATTTGCGTTTCATAATTAATTTCACAAAATACTATAAAGGATTAAATTCCTTTAAAAATTTCATAAATAGTACTTTTCTTTTATTAAACTAAACTATATATAACTAACTTCCTTTAAGTATAAAAACCCCCAAATACTTGTCGAAACCCTAGTTCGCGTTAAAACATTAATTTTATTATTAAACTTAAACTTGTAAAATGTATATTTAGGTACATTGTGAAGGAATACGTCGAAACGACGCTTAAGATTATTTCTTATTAATCATCCAATATATACTTATTTGATCATGTGAGTATTTCTATACCACTTTTTTCTTATTTTCACACTTTGGGGTGAAACATGTTACTTATTAACCATTACACTTGTAAACACGTTTGATTCTTGTAAACTTATGGCATTTTACTTGTGTGTTGTGATTAGTTGAATCTTGTAGCTATCGTGTAATGTCGAATACATGTACAATCATTAACTATTGCTAGCCTGGCGACGTCATAGATCTATGGGCCTGACAAGCCTGCTTGGTTGATCCAAGTACACTTAGCTAATCGTATATACTTATAACTTGGTTGATCCAAGTACACGTTTGAAACTTGTAAAACTTTGTCAAGGTTTGATTGTGCATTCTGTCTTACATCCCTAGTTACTTGTTTCTCTAATTTACAACATGAATTGCCATCTTTTATATACTTATGTATCAAAAACTATAGAATGCTCACCAACATCTTTATGTTGACCTTTTATTTTTAACTTGTTTCAGGAAATACACAAGTTTGATTGATAGCTTGAAGTGCTTCCACATCTAGGAATGGACCTAGCTAAATAAACGAAATAAATTGGATTGTTGCATCTTGTGTTATGTTATTTATTTTTTTTTTGAGACTTATGTTTGTAATGGTACAATTCACACTTATGAATAATATATATTTGGGTTATTAATAACGTTATGTGGCTGTGAACGATCTTAACCCTCACACCTCGACGTTTCCGCCGTCAAGGTTGGGGTGTGACAAAAGCCTTCGAAGCGTTTCGTATAAATCCTACGGGACTAGTTACGCTTACCTGGGGATTTTTGGGATGAGTGAAAAACTATGGTCAATACACACAAGTTTCTAAGGCAAATGGGTCAATTTACCTTGACGTGTCAACGTTTCCAAGTGGTGATGCGTTACCAACTGGAAACATTCCGTATAATTCATGATTCTTACTTTAAGTGTCTATCCTTATTGTCCTCTTACCTGTTCCTAATCCAATTTGCATTTTCCAGCATGTCTCGCCAACACGGAAACTGAGGAAGATCCGACCGTAAGCTTGCCGCCATGATTGCTCGGCAAATGGCTGCGGTCATCCCGACTATGATGGCTGAACTCAGCAGCACTATGATCGCCAACGTCACGAACAACAGCAACGGCCAAGGGGAAAATAGTGCAAACCAAGGCCGTAACAACCAGTCTTGCACCTTCAAGCACTTTAGTTCATGCAAGCCTCCCAGTTTCAGTGGCAAGGAAGGTGCCACCGGTCTCTTAGAATGGTTTGAAGGGGTGGAGAACATCTTCGTCAACAGTGAGTGCCCCGAAGCACTCAAGGTAAGGTATGCCACCAGTATGCTGCAGCAAAGGGCCTTAACGTGGTGGAACAGCGAAAAGAGAAACCGAGGCCCCGACGCAATCTTGGCCTTAAGTTGGGAGGAATTCAAAAACGTAGCCATCGCCAAGTTTTGCCCAAGAAGTGAAATCCAGAAGCTAGAGGAAGAATTCTGGAACCTGAAACAGGATGGCGGGAATCATCTGGCGTATTCTACTCGCCATCACGAGTTGAGTATACTGCTGCCACACATGGTGGATACTATTCCACGTAATGTGGAGAAATTCATAAAGGGTGTGCCGCCTCAGATTCAGGATGCCGTTGTGGGTAGTCGACCTACAACTTTAGAAGAACCATCACCGTCACTGCCCAATTGACGGAGAACCATATCCGAACGGGCACTATGTCTGCAAAGGGTGCCAAGAAAACTGAGAAGACGAACCCCGAGGAGGTCAAGGAGGTCAAGCCTGAAAACAAGAAGCGAAAGTTCACCCCGACACGCAACTACGCTGTGACCGCCCCGAATACACCTCAAAAACAAATGGTGGTTGCAAAACAAGCTCCTATGGCTAGAGCTTATGTTGGTCCATACCCCATGTGTAACACGTGCAAGTACCATCATGCGAGCAACATTCCGTGCCGAGTCTGCTCGTTGTGTGGAAAGTATGGCCACTTGGTGACTACTTGTCTTCGTGCACCAAATAACACTGCAATGCTTACCAACCGAACCTGCTATAACTATGGCGAGCCTAGTCACATTCATTCGCAATGTCCTTGCAATGCGGGAAATGTGCCACCTGCTCGTGGAAGGGCCTTCAACATCAACGCCAACCAAGCACAAGCCAACAACGACGTGGTGAATGGTACGACGTTGAACTCCTTTTAAATCATTTCTTGTCTTGTAAATATTCCTATCTTTGTGTTCATCATACCAATAATAGGTTATTACCAAACAGGTATGTATCTTGTAAATAGTCATTATGCATCTGTATTGTTTGATTCGGGTGCGGATAAGAGTTTTGTGTCATTGGAATTCGAAAAACTTTCTAAACCGCGTGTTAATCTAGAAAGATCCTTCACGGTCGAAGTCGCCGATGGAAAATCTATTGTCATTGACGTCGTAATACGTGATTGCACCTTAAGCCTTAACGAACACGAGTTCTCCATCGACCTCATTCCTATGCAATTGGGAAGCTTCGATGTTATTATCGGCATGTATTGGTTAGCCAAATATCGTGCGGAAATTTTATGCTTCGAGAAATGTATCTGAATTCCCTTACCGACTGGTGATACCTTAAAAGTCTTTGGGGAGGAATCGTCCCAAGGACTCAAACTTATGTCTTGCATTAAGGCCCACAAATGCTTAAGTAAAAACTACATGGCTTTCATGGCATATGTAGCTAATACGAAAGCCAAGGGTAAAGAATTGAAAGACATTCCTGTCGTATGTGACTTTCCCGAGGTTTTCCCGAGGATCTTAAGGGACTACCTCCCGTGCGAGAAGTTGAGTTCAAGATTGACTTAATCCCTGGTGCAAACCCTGTGGCTAAATCGCCTTATCGTCTTGCACCGTCTGAAATGCAAGAACTAGCTAGTCAACTGCAAGAGTTAACTGATAAGGGTTTCATTCGCCTTAGTTCGTCATCGTGGGGTGCACCTGTACTGTTTGTGAAGAAGAAGGATGGTTCATTTCGTATGTGCATCGATTATCAGGAACTCAACAAGCTTACTATCAAAAACCGTTACCCTCTCCCTCGAATCGATGATCTCTTCGACCAACTTCAAGGGGCTACACAATTCTCAAAGATCGATCTACGTTCTGGATATCATCAACTATGTGTTCACGAGGATTACATTCCAAAGACCATGTTTCGTACTTGATATGGACACTACGAGTTCATGGTTATGCCTTTTGGCTTGACCAATGCACCTGCCGTGTTCATGGATCTCATGAATCTAGTATGTAAACCGTATTTGGATAAGTTTTTGATCGTGTTCATTGATGACATACTTATTTATTCCAAGACAAAAATCGATCACGAGACACACTTGCGACAAATTCTTGGACTCTTGAAGAAGGAACAATTATACGCCAAGTTTTCTAAGTATGAATTCTGGTTAGAAGAGGTTCAATTCTTAGGGCATGTGGTGAATAGCCAAGGAATCCACGTCGATCCTGCAAAATTGAAGCTGTAAAGAATTGGTGTGTTCCCACAACCCCAACCGAAGTTCGTTCTTTTCTGGGCGTAGCAGGATACTACCGGAGGTTCATAGCAAATTTTTCGAAGACTGCGAAACCATTAACAGCGTTAACCCAAAAGAATCGGCTCTTTGAATGGGGACCCGAGCAAGAAGAGGCTTTCGAGACATTAAAATGCAAGTTGTGTAACGCTCCTATTCTCACACTTCCTGATGGAAACGATGACTTTACCGTGTATTGCGATGCTTCAAATCAAGGTCTTGGTTGTGTTCTCATGCAACGAGGCAAAGTCATAGCATACGCATCGAGGCAATTGAAGGTTCATGAAGTGAACTACACAACTCATGATCTTGAACTTGGTGCCGTGGTTTTTGCTTTAAAAATCTGGCGACACTATCTTTATGGGACGCAATGCATAGTCTACACCGATCATAAGAGTCTCCAACACGTGTTCAACCAAAAGGATCTCAACATGAGAGAAAGACGTTGGATCGAGTTGATCAGCGACTACGACTGTGACATTCGCTACCATCCTGGAAAGGCGAATGTTGTAGCCGACGTGCTAAGTCAAGGTCCACAACAAGGTTGTCTCGCTTCAAGAAATTCGAGATCGAAGGCAATGGTTTGACACGTTAAGGGAATTCGATACCGAGATACATGTGGATGTTAACGAGGCTACTATCATGCTTCAAAATATAAGGATTGATAGTGATCTCGAGTTATGCATTCGCGAGGCTCAACAAGCAGCATTAACCAACGAAGGAAAAGATGAAGATTTGGTGTCTAACGTTCGGTCACAACTGGAAACAAAACCGAATGGTTTGTGGTACTTCTTAAATCGACTTTGGATCCCTAATCGTGATAATCTTCGTCTCTTCATCATGAACGAAGCTCATCAAACCCGATATTCTATTCATCCTGGCTCCGATAAGATGTACATGGACTTGCGTAGTCAATATTGGTGGCCTAGAATGAAGAAAGATATCGTGACTTACGTTTCCAAATGTCTCACATGTGCAAGAGTCAAAGCTGAGCATCAACGACCAAGTGGTTTACTTGAACAACATGAAATCCCTATGTGGAAATGGGAACATATATCCATGGATTTCATAACCAAGTTACCTCGTACTCCTCGTGGTCATGATAGTATTTGGGTGATTGTTGACCGTTGACGAAGACGGCACATTTTATACCAATACGAGACACATACAAAGTTTCAAGACTGGCCTGCATCTTCATTGACGAAATTGTAAGTCGTCATGGCGTGCCGTTGCACATCATATCCGACCAAGACGCTCGTTTCACTTCGCACTTCTGGTCGTCTATGCAAGAACTCCTAGGTACTCTATTGGATTTAAGTACGGCTTACCATCCTCAAACTGATGCTCAAACCGAACGAACAATCCAAACCCTCGAGGATTTGCTACGACTATGTGTTCTTGACTTTGGTGGTAATTGGGATACGTATTTACCGCTTGCGGAGTTTTCATATAACAATAGTTATCACTCGAGTATCAAGATGGCACCGTTCGAAGCACTTTATGGTCGTAAATGTCGTTCACCGATCTGCTAGACCAACATTGGTGAAAACTTCATCACTGGTCCTGAACTTATACTAGAGACGACCGATAAAGTCTCTATCATCCGAAAGAACCTTGAAGTGGCAAGAAGTCGACAAAAGAGCTATGCCGATAAGCGACGTAAGCTGTTGGAATTCCAAGTTGGGGAGATGGTTCTTCTTAAGGTTTCACCGTGGAAGGGTGTAGTTCGTTTTGGAAAGAAGGGTAAACTGGCTCCAAGATTTGTAGGACCTTTCAAGATTCTGAAAAGGATTGGGAAAGTGGCTTACAAACTGGAATTACCTTCCGACCTTAGTGGAGTTCATACCGTGTTCCATGTCTCAAATTTGAGGAAGTGTCTGGCTGACGAAAGTCTGCATGACCCGTTGGATGACATCCAGATCGACGAGTCATTACACTTTGTTGAGAAACCTGTTGAGATTATGGACCGAACCCTGAAGAGGACTAGAACCACAACTACTCCAATTGTCAAGGTTCGTTGGGAGAATAAGTGTGGAGCTGAGTTCACTTGGGAGCGTGAAGAACATATGAAGAAGAAGTATCCGCATTTGTTCATATAGTTTTATTTTAATTTCGGGACGAAATTCTTTTAAGTTAGGGAGACTGTAACATCTTGTAATTTTGAAATAATTTAAAGTTAGTTTTGTTAATAAAATAATAATAAATAATAATAATAATAATAATAATAATAGTAATAATAATACTTTAATTATAAAAAAATAATAATAATAACTAATAATAATAATAATTAATTATAAAAATAATAATAATAACTAATAATAATAATAATAATAATAATAATGAAAATAATTTATAAAAGTTTATTAAACTTTTAAATGTTTAAAACTTGAATTAAATAAGTCTAGGGGCCTTTAGGTCAATTTGAAAACTTAAATGAAAAGTTATGTGCATGAAATGACAAAATATTAACCGTAGGGACTAAATGCGTAACTTTGATTTAAAAACCAGCCCCCCACCCCGTTTTCCCGGCCACCTCTCCGGCCAACTCCGGCCGCTTCTCCGGCGACCACAATACCCCAAAAATACTCGGTTTTGACCCAAATCAACCACCCCCACTAATCACGTGTAGAGATTCGAACCTATGGCCCAAAAATTCGAAAATTTAAACTCAACTATGCGGTTTAGAATCAAACCCAAACACCCCGCTAAAACCGATTCGAATTTGAGTGGAAACATCGACTAGTGGACTAATCAACCAACCTGGAACGCACATTAGTTTCTAACATAAATATCGAACCTTCAATTCCATCCAAAACACAATCAAACACTCATACTCGATTCACCCTCGGTCGTGGCTTGTTGTTCATCTGTTCTTGTCAATTTGGTTTCTAAACAGGTAATTAAACACTCCTACCTACTCGTTTTTACAAGGGGAGCAAAAGCCCCATGATTTAAACCGTTAACAACATTGATTTGGTGTTCAATTTTGGACCTGTTCGATCTAGGGTTCATAGGATTTGGGGTTATTCGTTGTTTGTGTTTAAAAGATTTGGGAACCGTGAATAACCGCGGCTGTATGCCTTGGTTCACCGGTTCCCGACTCACCAGCAGACTTGGAGGTCCCGGGTTCGACCCCGGGCACCCCCAACTTATTTTTTGGCTTTTTAGCCTTAAATTAATTATAAAAAAATTATATTAAATATAAAAATAATTTTCTCAAACTCCTAATATTTTTTTAAATTATCTAAACCTTTTCTGTAAAATTATTCCTTGAAAAACATTTTGTAACATTTTGTTAAAATTATTTACAAATGTTAAACTAAATAAATTTTTATAAAAATTGAATTATGTGATAGTTTAAATTATTATTAGACCTTATGTTTTCCTTGATTAGAGTTCTAAATGATAATTATAGTATCCAAATATATTTTATAACTAAATACGCAAGTTATTTACAAAGGATCAATTTCCTTAAAATAAATTTTATAAATTTCATGAAATGGTATTTTTATAAGGATTTATTAACTTTATAAAATCCCCAAATTTTATTACCCAAGTTCGCGTTTAATCGTTAACCTTATTATTAACTTAAATTATATAAACATATATATATTTAGGTACCTTGTGACCATTCACGTTGGAACAACGTCTATTAATCCTCTATTAATCGACATACGTATATTTATTTGCCATGTGAGTATTTCTATACCCATTTTATTATTTGCACACTTTTGGGTGAAACATGTTACATTATAAACATTGTACTTGTAAACACGTTTGATTCTTGTATACTTATGGCAATTTACTTGTGTGTTGTGGTTAGTTGGACCTTCTAGCTACCATGTAATATCGAATATATGTACAATCATTAACTATTGCTAGCCTGGCGACGTCATAGATCTATGGGCCTGATAAGCCTGCTTGGTTGATCCAAGTACACTTAGCTAATCGTATATACTTTTAACATTTGAGACTTGTAAAACTTTGTCAAGGTTTGATTGTGCATTCTGTCTTACATCCCTAGTTACTTTGTTCTCTAATTTACAACATGAATTGCATCTTTTATATATACTTATGTATTGAAACTATGGAAATCTCACCAACATTATTATTGACCTTTTATTATTAACATGTTTCAGGAAATACTCAAGCTTAATTTCTACTCTTCGAAGCTTACACATCTAGGAATGGACCTAGATAAATAAATGGAACAAATGAGTTGTTATGTTTATTTTAACTTCTTTGAGACTTATGATTGTAATGGTACTATTGGAATTTATGATTAATATATATATTTAGGATTATTAATAGCGTTATGTGGCTGTGAACGATCTTAACTCTCACTCCTCGACGTTTCCGCCGTCAAGGTTGGGGTGTGACAGATACTAGTGGAATTATTTTCTTTCTTAATTTTCGTTCTTGAGAATCAAGAATCTTTATCGGTTTTTCAGTAAAGTTTAAATCTCGTCTGTTTGCACGTCCTCTAATGGCGTCACTTGAGTCAAATCTGCCAAACACTTCCTTAGGTTCGATATATGAAAAGTATCGTGAATACCTTTCAAAGTTTCAGGTAATTCTAGCTTGTATGCAACTGGACCAATTCTTGCGATGATTTTGAACGGTCAAATGTACCTGGGACTTAGCTTCCCTCGTTTACCGAATCGCATTACTCCTTTCCATGGAGACTTTTAACATC
This sequence comes from Flaveria linearis, assembly GCA_024085815.1. Taxonomy (NCBI): domain Eukaryota; kingdom Viridiplantae; phylum Streptophyta; class Magnoliopsida; order Asterales; family Asteraceae; genus Flaveria; species Flaveria linearis. The sequence goes on along the minus strand of CM044001.1, from coordinate 114,939,964 downwards.
ACATAGTCTCCTTCTTGAAATTCTAAAGGTCTCCTTCTGTTGTCTGCATAACTCTTCTGTCTATCCTGAGAAGCCTTTAGTCGTTGTCTGATTTATTGGATTTTCTCAGTTGTCTCGAGAATAATTTCAGTTTTGGTCAACTGATCATCCCCTACTTCTGTCCAACAGATGGGAGTTCTGCATTTTCTACCATATAAAGCTTCAAATGGTGCAGCCTTAATGCTGGAATGGTAGCTGTTGTTATAAGAAAATTCGATCAAAGGCAAATGATCATCCCAGCTACCTCCAAAATCAATCACGCAAGCACGTAACATGTCTTCTAAAGTTTGAATTATTCGCTCACTATGACCATCCGTCTGAGGATGATATGCAGTGCTTAAACTAATTTTGGTTCCAAGTTTCTTTTGGAAACTTGTCCAGAATCTGGAAGTGAATCGGCTATCTCTATCGGAGATAATGGATAAAGGCACTCCGTGTTTACTTACTATTTCATCAATATATATCTTGGCTAGTTTTTCTATTGGATAGCTCTCACTTATGGGTAGAAAATGTGATGACTTGGTTAGCCTGTCAACCACGACCCATATAGCATTATATCCTTTTCGTGTTCTTGGAAGTTTTGTGACAAAATCTATGGTCACTCTATCCCATTTCCATACTGGCAACTCCAACTGTTGTTCCTGACCGGCTGGTTTTTGATGTTCAATCTTAACTTGCAGACATGTTAAGCATTTCTCAACGTACTGGGCTATGGATCTTTTCATATTAGGCCACCAGTAGTGATTTTGAATATCCTTATACATTTTGTTTGCTCTAGGATGCATTGTGTATTTGGATTTGTGGGCTTCATCTAATACTTTACCCTGAATACCTCCAAATTTTGGGATCCAAATTCTTTGACCAAATCGTAGGACTCTATCCATTCCTTGAGTCAACAATTTCTGGTTACCCACCCATCATTCTTTCAGCCTGAATATTCTCATCTTTCAACGCTTCAGTTTGAGCATTCTTGATTTGGTCTTTCCAATCAAGCTTGACATCTATCTTTAATGCTTTTACCCTAATCGGTTTAACTCTTTCTTTCCGACTAAGAGCATCAGCGACTACTTTAGCCTTTCCTGGATGGTATTTGATTTCACAATCATAGTCATTGAGAAGTTCCATCCACTTTCTTTGCCTCATGTTTAACATCTTTTGATTAAAGATGTGTTGTAAGCTCTTATGGTCTGAGTAGATTACACACTTAGTACCATACAAGTAGTGTCGCCAAATCTTTAAGGCAAACACTATGGCACCCAATTCAAGGCCGTGCGTAGTATAGTTCTTTTCATGAACTTTATGAACTTCGAAGCTAAGATCAAAGGTATTACTCATTGTTTCCTGAAAAAGCATACTTAAACCAGTCAACAAAAAGTTAGTGAGAACATAGGTTTATATCCAAATAAAATATTTTGTTGATGCACCAATTACAACCAAACCTATTCACATACATAATCATACTGTCACGAAATAATTCACAAAATTAGATAATATTACATCTCAACCCTCATTCGGTTAGGTGCAGGAAAATAGCATCACAACACTCATCCTATTGGTGCAATATTCTCCTAAGTAGCGCTACTAATATTATCGGACGGTTCCTCATTTGAACTAATGGTTGTATCACAAATGACAGTAAGTATCAAAATATTTTCAAGAATAGTACATCAACCCAATCAGTATGCTTTTTCTCCAAAAATTTTACGAGTACCAAATGGTCAAAATGGGGCTATGAATCTCACCGTGTCTCCGAATTTGAAACCTATAAAATAATTCACAACATCAGACATAATTTTCTTTAAAATTTTTAGAACCTCAGATTTAATTAACTTTTGAGAGTTCAGTTGTAAGGTAGTCAAATGATGTTACCACAAAATTCCCAATAATTAGTTTATTATACATAATTACTTATAATTAGTCCAAAGTCTCCATAAATCATCAAAATTACCTACGGTTATCCAAAAATCACCAAAAAATTACAGAATGTTATTTCGACAGTTAGTAACATCTCATAAATTTTATAATATCTAACTCCCAAAAGATTGTTTTCTGTATTTTTTATGATATTTCCAAAATTTATTAAAATAGAATCTGTAGTCCATAAATTCTTAAAATTTTACAGACAGTTTCATATAAAATAGATATCATATAAATATATCAAGGTCTAAATCGTGGCAGCTCAGATTCTGTAAATTTTACAATAATCTTAATATTTAGCAAAAATAGTTATATAACTCCAAAATTTATGAAATTTGTATATTCTGTAGACTCAGATTTAATATTACATACATGATTTTCTCAGAATTTATTATATATATTAAGTATTTATTTAGATTTTTCTACTGCAGAATACATAAAAATTCGTATCTCAATTATAATAAGGAAATAAATTTTGAAATAATTCCAGAGACCTTAACACTTCAAAAGTATCTTTCTGTGAATTTATCAGAATTTTCTCGAAGACCTTAACACTTCAAAAGTATCTTTCTGTGAATTTATCAGAATTTTCTCGAACTTATTTATATTTTTGACTATTTTCTTTATTTTCATTATTTACAATAAATTGTATAAATTGTTTCATTAATCATAATTTTGTCAAAATTTTCAGAATAATGACTCGATCATTAAATACCTTAGATTATGATCGAAATTGACTTGGGTTTTATAAGTTATCTATGGTGTACCTTATTTACAGGGTGATGGATAGTCACATTATAAAATGCAAATTTTACTATGTAGGGTTTAAGTGGTTTATACAATAGTTTTTAATTTATCACCACTTAATAATCTTCTACTACTTAATATATTATTTAATACACATGAGATTATATAATTTAGTATATTAAGTATCATCTTATTTCTAATACTTTATCTAATATTATTTTATAAATTACTTGGAAAGGGCAAAAATGGTAATTTACAAAAGGCTTTTGAAGCCTAATATAAAAATTATTACGTAGGATATAAATGCTCTGTGCAATAATTTCTAATTTCCTTCCATTTAATAAACTTTTCTTAATTAATATATTTTCTATGAAATTATTTAATTTATTACATTAAATTATCTTATTATAATATTTTAATTAATATTTAAATTTACATTTAGTATTTATATCATAACCAAATATTATTTGAATTAAACATCATCTTATTTAAACACTTAAGTATATAATACCGTTTACATAATAATATATAAAAACCGGTCCATGTGGTTGCAAGCAAGTTGAGCAAATAATGGTGGACCGCTTTTAGTTTGTAAGTAAGCCATACAAAATTCTAAGGAAAAAAAACTAACCATGATTAGGATTTAGAGAGTGTTTTCTCATTTTACATTTGACTTCTTGATCATGTATTATAACCCTAACAATCATCATTGAATGTGTCTGCATCATCATCATCAACTCGCTACAAGGATTACAAGCGCCTTTACTACAAGGATTACAAGTTATTGTGGTGCCAAAAGTCGTTGCCATAGTATAGAAATATCATTGTTATAATATAACGACAACATTTAGTTGCAATAAGTTCATCACAAATAGAGCTATTGAAATCGCTCGTCTCTCGCTCGACGATAGTTCTTATTTTGCTTAAAAAAGGCTAGTTCTAACTTTTGCTTGGGTGTAAACGAGACGATCGCTAGTCACAACGTATTGTTATTTATAAAAATGTTATGCTATGAAATGTGAATGTATTTTTAAGTTATTAAAACTTAAGACCAACATTGTCACCATCTCTAATTGCAATATAAATCGAATGACACACTAAATAGTTGGGTTATACGAATTGTTTTCTGCTCGTTCGCGATCGGTAGACGCTCGCTCGGAAAATTCACGCTCCAAAAATACTCATTCTATTTTCAGCTCGGTTGTAAACGAGTCGATCGGCTCGGTTCAGTTTGGAAACGAGCCAATCACAAGCAAAGGACCGCTCGGTTTGGCTTGGCTCGTGAAAAGCCCTAATTCAGAAATAGTCAAAAAAGTCATCAAAATAGAGGTCATCACCGTAAGTTTGGCTTGCCTCGTGAAAAACACTAATTCAGAAATAGTAAAAAAAGTCGTCAAAATAGAGGTCATCACCTCTGTTTAGGTATAGTGACGACATATTCTCGCTATAAGGTCGTCAGGACAAGTTCAAGACGAATATTGGAAAATAATAAATAAACTATCAAAGGCTATAGCAATGATAACAACAAATTCAAGATGAAATTTTATAAATAAAATAATAGTGTTTCGGATATGGTTTTTTTACTTTTTTAATTTTATATTTTCCTATTTTCAATACATATTTAACCCATTTTCAATTGTTCAGCATGCGCAAACTCAATGACATCCTAATATAAAAAAAATTGATTCATATCAAACTACATAAAACATGTTTAGATGCATGCCAATATATTGTTCGAATCATTTAACCAAACAAAATCAGACTACCTAATCACTTGCATTATCTTCTTGATCCTCTTTTTCATTAGGTTGAAGCTACTATGTGTCGAATTGGTTTTTGGGCATCAAAAGGAATTGATTATTTGTTATTGTAAATGTTCATTTATTTGCTTTTGTCACCGCTCATTCGCTTGTCACATCATGTTATTGCAAATCATTATATTGTGGTGGGTGTGCGTATGTACTAGGAGTTACACTATGGGTTACACTTTTTAATGTTTGACCAACGCCCCCTACATTACCATGCCTAGGTCCCAAGAAACATTCAAGAACCTTAACCTCATCAACAAACATATACATTCACATACATAGAAACCAATTCATCACAAAGCCTAGTAAATTCACAAAAATAACTTGAAATATACATCTAGTTCAATCACTAACTAAAACCTAAAACTAGTATAACTTCAACATTAATCAAAAGAGGTACATGAGGGAGTGTAAGGTTAACGATGCATGGGAGGGTGGTTGCTAGTTTAAATCGCATGTGGGAGGTGAAAATCGTCTGGAGAGAGGTGTGAGTGAGTATGTTTGGGTTAAATGAGAAAGACGATTGATGTAATCCGAGTTAATCCTATTTGAGGGGTATATCGATGACCTTTTGGTGGTTGTTGCTACTATCACACCAAACAACATCGTTTTGTTTGTTCCAAAATTAAGAAATAATAATTACAATATAATGTTACATTATAGCGACGACTTGTTATAGGTATTAACAATTCTTTTTTACTTTTCCCTTGTATCAAATCAATCTAAAAAATATAACTAAGAATAGCGATGATATGTTGTCGCTACAGAGTTTTTAGAAAGTGGCAAATTCCCCTCTATCGCATCAAACTCCATCATGATGACATGTCGTCGTTACAACCTTGGACCGGTTACAAATTACAAAACCCTATATCATATCTTTTAGGAGCATCATGTGTCGCCGCTATAGGTGTCGTTGCCATAACCCTTATTTTTTGTAGTGTCAATTCTTGATCTTCATATAATTTTATCAATGGATATCAACTATATTCAAGATCATCAACAGGTAATGCATAAATTGAATTGATAATAAATGAAAAACTTATCATATGCATGGTGTTAACTAAATCTCGAGTTATCCTCATGGTCTAGGTTATGTTCCTTGGGACTTTAGAGGGTATTTAATACCTAAAATCATAATAAAATTAATCATGTATGTACTTGACACCTTCATACTCATGTTAATGTTTATATTAGAATTCTTTTAAACTAGATGATATAATGACACTAAAAACATCTGGACCTATTGTTTAGTTGATTTATTATTATCTTATTTAGTTAATCTATTTGATTCGTTTTACTTATATAGGTTTTTATATTATATTACTAGTTTAGAAATATTAGAAATTATAAAATACTTTTTAATATAAAATATGATTGAAATTACATATAATTAAATGATAAAACGATAGCATATTTTTTTAAACTTTTGTTATATTTTTTTATGGATTGTTAATTTTTTTGAAAAAGTTCATTGTATTAAAAAATTATTATTTCATAATTTCTGCTTTTAAAATAATTATCTTTTTTACTTTAAAAGAATCATATTTTTTTATTTATTTGTAAAAACTCTGTTTCATAGTTAGAAAATGATATATAATATCATTAACATTTAATATTATTATTAGATGGTTGTCTTGCTATGACACTAACATATAATAAAATGATCGTGAGAAGATAATATATGACAAAAATTATTTTGTTTATTAGAGAAGATTGAGGTATTTGACGAGTAGACTGGTTAAATTTTTATATCATACTGGTTTTACATATGGTTTGTACATTTGATCTATTTCATAGAAAGTTTAACCTTTAATTAAATACCTTTATGTTTTTAACGAGTCGTTGACACACTTTATTTTTAAAATGTTCTCTCTTTTCTTGGTAGTCGGCCCCTTTAATTTTAGATAGTTTTTTAATATTAACTTTTTTAATGATAAATTTTATTTTACTATTAAATTACACTAATATACAACATGCCTAGTTAACAAATTAACCTTTTTAGTTTTCTTACTTTCTATATTTTTTTAATGCAACATTTAACATATCTGAGAAGTAGATAGACGGACTACTTATCACTCTCGGCTAGCCATTCTTATATTAGAGATTCACAACCATGTTTAACAATGAATCAAAAGTATGAAAGGAGATCAAGGATCACAATTGGGTTCGCCAAGGTCCAATTTGTCTTGATTTGATCTAAATCGAAGAGCTAACCGCTATTTCGAGAAACATCGACCTGAATGGCTGGACCAGCTTAACCGTAGACTAAAGTTTGATCATGCATTTTCAGCTTATTTTAAAATAATCATTAATAATATACATATACACACACATACACATAATTGTATGTTCTAAAAGTGAAAAAATATACATATCTATGTATCTATGTATCCATATATACTAATAAAAGAATTTTTTAGTGACACGTGACACAATGATAAAGCTTGTAAATCTTAGTTTCCCGCTTCTCTATCCTAATAAATAATTCTATTAACTACTAATAATTTTATTTAATTCATTTTCATGATTAAAAATATTTTTATTAATTATGAAAAAGATCTTTTTATAAATACAATTTTAAATAAATAATTTTTTTAATAAATTAAGAATTTTTCTAAAACATCAAACTTTCTTAAAATAAGAAATATTTTAAAACTTGTGTTGTTAAAAAATAAATTTTTAATGAAACAAAAATGATTAAATTCAAACTTTTCAAAAGAAAATTTTTTAAAATAGCACTAAATTTTTTAAAATTACTTTTAAAAATAAATAAATAAAAAATAAAATAAAAGTTTAAATAATGATATAGTTGTTTATTATTTAAAGTATTTACTTATACGTAATTTTAATAATATCATATCTCAAGATATTGTTTTATAATTTTAAAAATTTTCATTACTAACTATTTAATATTTATTTATGCAACTACTGTATTACACGTGATACTAAACTAGTATTATGGATACAAGAAAGAATAAAGTTTGCAGGTTCGTATTACACGTGCCATTAACTCTGTTTTTCAAATTATGCGCTGTGAATCATAACGTATAATTCACATAACTAGTGTGATAACCCAGACGCGCGTTGCGCGTCTTGGGAACGCCGCAAATCGGTACGTAAAATTGGAATGTTCAATGTGCGGTACAGAACTAATGGCAAGTTGTGGCTGCACACTAAAAATAATTGCCAGGCCAATGCAACCTGTAGTTTTCATGTATATCATAGCCAACATCATCAACATCAGACCAACAATGACTAATACAAAGACAAAAACCATAATAAGCATATACAACGTGGCTCGGATCTCATTAGTAAACCGATGTAGCTGTAATATGGGTTGCAAGTGAAAAACATGTCACTCACCATTGTTTTTGTTACATGCTCATCAATTATTTTCATATTTTCATATTATAATAAAATTACATCTATGAAAGACACATGTCAATACCATATTCATCTTTATCCTCTTCCTTAGATTCTGAGAGTTCTTGCTAAAACGGAAAACCTTCAAACCTGTGTGGCGAATGTCGAAAGTGATAAAAGACAAACACAATGCTGTAAAATCTTGTATAGATATGCAGTTATTTAAGTTCATTGACTACAAATATAGGTGTTAAGTATCCAAGCAATAGAATAGAAGGGAGCCTATAAACGTATATTACTATATCTCCAAAAGATTATCTGATTTGCTATTGCTGGCCATTAGATATGTAGTTGACCCACCTTTAAAGAAGAAGATGTCATTAACATGTAAATGATACCTGTAATTTAAATAAAAATTTGACTTTTACTTAAGTTATAACCTATCTAACAACCATTATTTGTAGTTGAACAGGTTGACTAAAATATTTGTGGCTTGTGTATTATAATACCCTCATGACATTTATCTACTAACTAACAACAGATCAATATACATTTTGAGATTACAGGTTGATGGCTGTTTTCCCAACATAAGTAAATAAGTTTGCTTCCATTATCATTCATAAATAAATAAGACACATAAACAATACAAATAAGAAAGACTACATTGCAAAAAAAATACTTCATACCTAACTAATCAATGTCAAATAAGTAGAACTTTAAATACCATAAAATAACTTAAGTAAGCACTAACCTTGCATAGAAGGGCCGAAGAAAGTTACCGAAGATTATAGGCGGAATAAATGGAAACAAAAGATGGATATATATATGCGCAAAAGATCTTTAATACCTAGATTTTCATGTGATAGTTTGCAATTACAGCTCTCAAATACAGGCAGCTTGTTCCTTCCACATAAAACCTGTTCAAAAAGTAAAAACACTATTTGATCACTCTCAGTTCGCTTAACTAATAACCAAATTAAATTTTGTTCAGGGTTATAGCTGCTCCAATATGATACAGATTCACATCGTATGACATGACAATAGTAAGTTTATGTGTTTAGATGCAACTCAAAAAAGCTAACTTATACCACCCAATATATCAAAGGGAATCGAATCTGAAGCGATATTAAAAGTAGCTACCGGGTGTCGGTTCATAACTTATAAACCCAGTACTGAAAACCCTAACTACCCAAATCAAACAACCACCTCACAGAAGTCAAATAGGTGAAATATCAAACACAAAAGTTTTAAAATTGCGCTCAACATCCCTGGGATAACACTAACAGTCCATACAACCTGCAATTCAACATTTTAATCAAACAAAAACCCAAAATCCAAAATCCTATAAACAATCGATCATAACCCACATGAATTCAAGTTGTGATAAAAATATACCTCCATGAATTTACAGCATAAAATGAAAGAATTCGAGGGAACCCAGATCAAGATAGGTGCAACTATTTCTCTCTACCATCGTCCCATGGACACACACTCTCTCTACAAACAGAGTATGAATGTGAAATAGGAAAGCATAAAAGGGGTGCGCGCATATGAAAGTCGTACCAAGCGCTATCCAGGTTGTAAAACACTGCTCCGACACCAGCTCAACCACCACCTGCATGTTATCTTCCGGCGACCACCAAACATGAAATAGCCACCGTCGGTGACGAGACTAATGCTACAAGACGCCAGGCGTCGACGGTAGAAGGCACCGCCTCCATCACCGAGACCGGTTGCGGAATCGCCGCCGCCGCCGCCGTCACGAAAACACCCGGATGTCAACCGATAAAGGGCGGCAGCGCTGCAGGCGACCACATCGGCGCAAGCGCCATAGCAACCACAACCATAACCCACTGGGTTGAGATCTGGAAACCGAAGGTGCCACCACCTCCAAAGGCAGGCAAGCTGAGTCGAAACGGAAGCGCCACGGCCACCCACACGGCCAAAATAGAAATCCTCCACCCGAAGCGCCACCGGAGGTGGGGGTCGGCGGTGTAACGGATGACAGTGGCGGTCCAGGGGGGATGATGGCGGCGGTAAGGGAAGCCCAAATTTCGGTATATACAAAAGGGTGGTGTTGAGGGGCTAAAACGTAAAACCTTCAAACCTGTGTGGGAAATGTCGAAAAGTGGGGAAAAATAACTGCTGATGGCAGTTGCTTTTTTAATATATAGGGTAATAATTCACACGATTTTTTAGTTTAGTTTGGATGAGTTGGCCGGTTTCAGCGAATTATGAATACCCAAAGAGATAGTAAAGTCAATAGAGATGTGCTCAAAATTATGTACACCATTAACTAGGGTAGGGCTGTTCATGAGTCGAGCCGAGCCGAGCCGAGCAAGGATTAGCTCGGACTCGGCTCGAATTATAAACCGAGCCAGCTCGGCTCGGCTCGGATTTACAACCGAGCTAAAAGTAGAGCTAGAACTCGGCTTGGTTTTAAACCGAGCTGGCTCGGCTCGGTTTTGTTTGGCTCGGTTTTAAAAGAAATTTAATACACCTCTCTCAAGATATACCTGATCCAAATCGAGATTCGTAGGTAGGCAAGCATCGAACTTGTCGACTCGTCGTCGGCTAACTTGTCGATGATAAGGGCTAGGCAAGCAAGCGGCGGCCGAGGGCGTAGCTGAGTGGTGACTGCGTGTGACCGGTGAGTAGGTGAGTGGTGACTGCCATGGGCGACTGGCCGACCAGGCGCTGGGCGGTGGCCGATGGGGAGGAAGTGATGGTTGGCTGCTCGAGGGAGAGTGGGACTGTGGGAGACGGGAGTGTAGTTAGGGTTTTCAAACTTCAATTTCAACAGGCTGTAGAATGTGGATATACTTACGTTTTCAACATTTGAGTTTTTTAGGTTTGAATTTTGATTAGGTTAGTGCTATTATAATAATATTATAATAGCTAGGAAATTAGATAATAATTATGGTAAATACATAAGCTCCATAAGAATAACCAAGAACGGCCTTACGTTTTCAAATTATATAATATTATAATAATATTATATATAATATATTATATATATATTATATATAATATATACATACATACATACACATATATATATATATATTACATATTTAGTCGAGCCAGGAAACGAGCCAACGAGCGAGCCAACGAGCGAGCCATCGAGCGAGCCAACGAGCGAGCCGCCCTTGGCTCGGACTCGGCTCGTTTATAATTCAAGCCGGCTCGGCTCGGCTCGTTTATAAACCGAGCCGATTCGAGCGAGCTTTTTTCGAGCTTTTTCCGAGCGAGCTCCGAGCGAGCCGCGAGCTTTTGAACAGCCCTAAACCAGGGTTATACCATTTACGCATTGATAGGGGAATACACGAGCCAAACCACTTGTGAAATACTGAAGATGAGTTTGCTAAACGCTTCAATTGAGCCACGTTTTAATGAGCTCTAGCCTAAAAATAAGCTCGTTCAGCCCACCCCCAAGCTTTACTATTAGAGCTCGAAACTTTGTTAGAAAAATTACATAAAAGGAGTAGATCATGTGAGAACTTATAAACTTTCTTAAAAATTACGAAAACTAATATTAATAGTTCACATTTTAAAGATTTTATACTTCTTATCACATTTGTGTATGTTAATATACAATTTAAACCATTAAAATTAACTAAATATCATCGGAGTATTGTTTTTCTATGTTTTTAAAATTTTTATTCGTTTAGCTGTCAATCACCTTCTGAGCAGAGACAGTTAAACTATCTATAGTCTACATACGACTTATACAGTTATACGTGTGTAGATTAGCATTTCATTCATTATTTTCTTTATAAATTTTAAGAGAGATGATAAAATATTATATTTTAACCGATTTTTGTATAAAAATAAAAAAAGTTGCATGTTGATAGAAGTTCTCGTTGTTCTGATATATATATATATATATGTATATATGTATATAGGGGAGGGATCAAATGAAAACCATGTTTATAATTGAAAACCGTGAAAACCACCACTATCCAATCACATAATTATAATTGATTTAATTTTTTAATTGTTTAAAGTATATTTGAGTAAAGTTTAACCTTATTTTTTGAGTCATTGTTTATTTTTTAATTTAAACTCCAAGATTGACGAGGATAACGAATCGAGTTACGTATACGTAACTTGTATGAGTAAAATGTACGTAACTTTAGTTGTACACTTGGTAACACGTACTTACATACACATAACCCTTACATATATGTAACTCTTAGTTATACACTTTGTAATACGTACGTACATATATGTAACCCCTAGTTTTTTTCACGGTTTTTAATTATAAACAAGGTTTTCATTTGATCCCTCCCCTATAAATATATATGTATATATATATGTATATATATATGTATATATATATATATGAGTTCTCAAATGGTTTTAATCATATTTAAAACAAAGAAAATAATAAAAATAATGTGTTTGTGAAACATAGGATCTAGGGAAAAAACTTGAACTAAAAATTCTAATATCTGAATTTCAAATTTGTGATTATTAGGATGTCTCAGTTTTCTGATAATTTGTATATTTCTTTCAGATATTTTTGCACAATTCTACGTACTATCAACAAGTATGCGAAAATAGCAACTTGGGAGATAAGAAGCAACTCACAACCAGCCTTCCACATCTCAATATCTCAGTTTCGTTGGATAAATGATTTGTTTTTTTATTTATAAATGTTTTCCTTGCATGATTTTAATAATGTAGCGATGTTAAGAAATTTATAGGTGTGCCTTATTTCTGAAAAAAAGTAACTATTTGAGTATTTTCTAAACATAGCATGATTATTTTTATGATTCTATATAATTTTGTGTTTTTTAAAATGTTTTATATATGTTGCCTGATATTATTTTTTGTGAACATAGTACTGGGAAACCCCGAAATGACCGTTCCCGGCCTCCTCGCTTGGTCTCACGTACTATTTTCTGTCTCTAGCTAGCAAACAACCTCGTATATATGTACGTTTCTGATCTCTAATGGACGTGTCTTTAAACGCACGGCTGGAAAGCGCAGAAAACGCATAGCTAGCCAAGTCACAAAAAAGGAAGGGACAACACATATAACATGCGGGTGCAACAAACAAAACATGTCGATCAATCATCTTAAGCACGTATTCATGAACGTTTCTAATTCATATAAAGCTACTAAATAGCGCTTACCGTTTGGATGTTGATATTACATAGATGTTGATATTTAATTATACAATGAAATAAGTTATCTGATTGTGAACGAAAGTGATTCCGATTTAGATGTTGATATTTGATTTGTTAGTATCAAATAATTATCTTCAGGTTGCAAAGTCAAAAACCATATGCTCTAAACTAATTATTTAATAATTTTCTACTACAATAAAAATGTCAAATTTGATTCCATAAAATATAAATTTAGTTTATTTAACCATTGAGACAAAGAAGCATGTTCCAGCAAACATACAATATATACTTCAACTGGTCTTCGACGACCCCCAGTTCTCTTGAAATAATCGCAACGAAGTGGGGATCAATGATTTAAAAAATATGGTCTTGAAATACTGAAAAAAATTGGATAAACGTGGAGATATGATGCATTAAGATAATGTTTGAAACCATTATATATACTATAAATCATGTATGTCGGTGTCCATAAGATTCCTATAAGGTTTCTTATAATAAACACTTAATTTTTGATAATTTACAAAAAGACCCCTCACTTTTCATATTTCATCATGTATTCTTCTTGTCTCATTATTTAACTTTTTTTTTATTAAATGTGATCATTGACAATTTAATTCTCAAAATCCCAAAAGAATCATAACTACCAATTTATATTATACTAATTAATTATTAAGTTTGTATATGTATTAGAGTGGTACATTGTAATTAAATAGTTGTATCTATAATTGATCTAGACTTTATAGTGGTACATTGGGTTTAAATAGTTATATTCATAATTGGTCTAGACTTTATTTATTATGTATATTACTAATTATCGACTTATTTACGCATTATGAGTTGTATATAAACATTAATGGGTTGTGCCTGCTTTTATTTTTCCTTTTCTTTAATAATTTTTTAACTTTTAAGTTTTACTTAATATTTTTACATATTTCATAATTTAACCTTCGTATATTTTTACTTTCCATTTTGGTTTCATATACCTTTCATCTTTTAGAAAATTTTCGTTTTACATTGCGGTTCAAATTTACGAGTTAACACGCCACAACGTGCGTGTGTTTTTCAACGTGTTTACGACTACCTTTTTCTCATTTAATGGCCCCTTTACAATGCGCGAGTCTTAGATCGACTTAGTTATTGTTTTTAATGTTTTACGTTTCACATGCAGGGTTCAACGTTTTTAAGTTTACTTTTCATTGAGATTTATTTTCCCTTTTTTTAATACAAGTTTTTATTGGTGCTACTAATCATGGTCTTACGCCCCCGCTGCAAAGCGAGGGGTAAAATACTAGTTATAATAAAAACATATTAGTATAAAAATATTACTTAATAGTACTATACGGTATTGAATAATGTTACACGTAATAATCTAATAACAAGAGACATGTAACACACTATTATATATCTATATATATCTGTGTGTGTTATGCATAACAAAACAAATTTCCTAGTGTTGAAAACCATTAAATTATTCACGACACAATTGTGGATCCAGAAATTTATTTTCATGAAGTCACTGTTTTAAATAATCCAATTTTATAAAGTAAACATAAAAATTTTCGGGCCGGTTTGGGTTGGGTGATGTTCACATAATAAAGTACGATACAAAACGTTCCAAAGAACATTGACGGCCAGTAAAACTAATGATAACCTTAGGAAATAATAGACTAATGGATAATCAATATGTTTTCTTGTTTCCACCGTTCTTTTGGCAAAATCACTCAACCCATTCATCTTACAAGAAATTTAACTTTGAGTAGTATACCGTAAACTTATGTATGTATTAATTAGATTATTGGCAAACAGTAAATTAAAAAAAACTAAAATAATCTAGAGGACAATACCAAATATATTCTTATCTTCTTTATATAACTCTCTGATATCCCTGCTCCAATATTTATTGCAATTTTCGTATTCTTCGTAAAAACAAAACTGTGAACATTTCTCTTTTAGTTTTGTTTTTTTACTTCAACTTTTTTTTAGAAGGTAAACGTCTCAACGGTAGTGACTTACGTAGGACTTACCGCGATCAAACGCCGGACTCCCGGTTTTTACCTGGAGCGGCTCCAGGACCCGACTCGGTACCCCGGGCGGGAACCCCACGGAATGTGGGTAAACCCTCCCCCCTCAGGATAGAACCCGGTTTTTTACTTCAACTTAAATTTGTATTTTTTTAATCGAAACCAAATCATATGGAGTCATTGTCTTTAAAGCCATTTGTATCAAGTGGAAAATGATACGTAGATCTCTACTACTGATAAAAATTTACTGTATTCCAATGACTCCAATATCACCTACATAGGTCCATCCCTATCACGACACCTTAAATAAAGGAAAACTGCATAGAACAATAAGATAATAATACAGATTTCTTAGTTTTATATTGAAATTTAGTTTTCATTTAAATGATGTAGATTTGCGTGTAAAACAATTGCTATTAGTTGTAACGAGGTAGTTGTGTTCATGCTTCATTGCGGTCTACGGTTTATTTAGCATAAACTTTTGCAAGGATTATAAAACAACAAATTTCCACAATATTATTCTGTTGTTCATTAATCACATTTTTTGAATTACACTTCATTAATCACATACACTTGTTAACATTTAACTTTTAAAAAGTTTTACTCTATACTATTATCTTTTTAAGCCATATTACAAAAAACATATAGTTTTGGGTTTTATTCGGCGAGTTTTCTTTTTTCCTTTTTTTCAAATTTGGTGTTTTTTGTATGTTAAAGTAGTTTTTAGGTTGCTTTAAACTTGTTTTATGCTTTTTAGATCTTATCCTGGTTAAGATATGTGGCAAAGGGTTGTATGTTTGGTGATGATGTGGTGATGACATGGCTAAGGAGATGTGTGTTTCGCTGGAAGTCATTACATCTACTGATTGAGATAACAGAAGTAAAACTATGACAAACCTATTTAATTTTTTACTACATCACACATACATATGCATTAAATTTGAAATTCTGTATTTTTTTCAATTTATAACATCACACATAATTGTTTTTTTTAATTTATTGGGTCCACGTACGATTAACGTATATAAAAAATATGAATTTATTTATAACTGCATGTTCTTGAGTGGACCCAATAAGTTAAAAAATAAAAAACTTATCAGATGTCTTACACTCGATCTATTAATAATTACATTATCCAGAGGAGACTCAATTTAATACTTGAATATGACACTCAAAATCTCAAAGACGAACCAATATCCGTGTAATTTACTCTTATTTAATATAATATAATGAACAAATACAACATTTTTGTTATTTTGAAAAAGTAAACACTAATCTTGTAAAATTAGAAAAAGAAACTGGATTTCTAATTTAATGCATATATATGTGTGATGTTGGTATAAAAAATATATAGTTTTGGCACAAATAATTTTTTTTTTGATTTTCGCTATCTCAACTAGTGGATGTAATGATTTTGGGACTTTCGTTATCTTAGCTAGCGAAACATACACTCTCCTTAGCCATGTCCTCGCCACATCATCACCAGACCTGCAACCTTTTGCCACGTTACATTTTTGCTATCTTAACTAACGGAAGATCTAAATGCATATAGCAAGTTAAAAGCAGCCTAAAAACCATTTTAACATCCCAAAATCATCTAATTTAATTAAAAAAAAACTACTTTGTTTGGCTTTATGGATTCGCATTTTTTGGGCTCAGATATTTGATGATTTCATTTGAATCTTTTGTCCAGTCTTTTAAGTAAATAAACAGAAAAAATTTATATTATTATAGAGGAAATCCATTTCATCTAAAGATTACAAGTAGATTGCCCCTAAGAATTAATAGTTATATATATATATATATATATATATATATATATATATATATATATATATATATATATATATATATATATATATACAGGGCCGGCCCAACAGTATACCAGGCTCAAGCTAGGGCTTTGGGCCTCCAAAATAATAAGGCCTCTAATTTCTGATTATTATAAGTAGTTAGCCCATTACCCAATTAACCCATTAGCCCAATTGCCCACCGGATTATCCATTAGCCCAGACCCACAAGACCCACTGAGATTACCTAATCGGTTGTCAAGAATCAAGATGGCCTTTTCACTCTCGCCCCTCAGCCACTCATCATCACGCTCGCTGCTCAGGCTCTTGGTAGAGGCAAAATGGCCGAAGGCCGATTGGCCAATGGTCGAGGCGGACTGCGGAGTCGGGAGGCCAAAGGCCGATTGGCCAATGGTCGAGGCAGACTGCGGAGTCGGGAGGCCAAAGGCCGATTGGACAATTACGAGTTTTATCAGGTTCTTCCTCTCTTGTCTTCTTGATTTAAAGTCCAAAATTGTATAACGTCATCGAACCATGAGTTTCGATTCTGATTGGTTTTCATGTTCTTCAAGGTTCATCTCTCTCTTTCCATCTACATTTGGGAACATCGGTTTGTAAGTCCATGGATTACAGTTGAAATCTCAACCGATTGCTATCCAATGGATTCCAGGTTCTTTTCGCTACCTTCAATAGTTAATGGTGTATGTTTGATCTGTTTGTTGTGGTAGCAGACATTTTGGTGAACACCTTGTGTGCATTCTGTTCAATAGACCCTTCTCTCTGCTTTTTGGTATTTTCTGTCAAGCATTTTGGTGAACACCTTTTGTGCGTTCTGTGAACTATGAATACATACTCATAAGAGACTGGGGGGGTGTTTGGGATTGATGATTTAAAGAACTTATTTCTGTAGAATTTATTTGTAAAACCAAAATACGATCTTAGTGGTGAAGTAGAGCCTGAAATTAAAATCCTTTTAATTGGTTTATATTCATTATCATCTGTTTATGATGAACTAGGGCTCTAAAATGATGAAATCCAATGGAGCATCTATGGCGAACTTGAGCAGGGATCCAACAAATTATTTGCTCATTTCCACTGAAAACAAAATATTCTTTTGAGCTCCTTATGGTGCTTTCATCCCTCACTATTCTACTAATTTTCATATTTTATTTCTTCTAATTTCACTATTTCTTTTTGTTTATAGGGTTACCTAAGGGACAAAGAGAACGGAGGAATTAAGATCTGATGGGTGCACCGGAGAAGTTGGTTGCTTCACATACAATACCTTCGAAAGAAAGCTTGGAAGTCAAAGATGCACAATCAGTTTCATCATCTCTAAGTTCGTTATTCATTACAGGTAATTCAGATCATTACGAATATATTCAAATTGAATTAAGTTTAATTTAATTTTCATGATGTAAGTACAACTAGTTAGTTTATTATTATTGAATCTTATTAGGAAAATCTTTATATCAATATTTTTTAGAGGGCCTCATTTTTTTTGTTTGCTTTAGGCCTTAAAAACGTTAAGCCGGCCCTGTATATATATTAATATTGTTGATTGTCAAAGCAAGAAGCACGAGATGCAAAGGTGCAGACACGAGAGGTGGCATGCATGGGATGTGAAGGTGGAGACACTATGGAGGCAGATAAAGGCTGGCATGTCGATAATGTTCCAACTTCCAAGAGATCATATATATATATAGAGGAACTTTGCATTGACAACAATGATGCTAATATATATATTTTTATCTTTGATGTATATACATATTTTCTATTTAATTCTTATTCTAATGGGAATTCTTAGGTTTATGCAATTTACGTTTTACATGAATTTATAGATAACAATGATGCTTTTTTTTATTTTCTTGATAAATAAAAATTAATTCCTTACGGAATATCAGGTTGTTAATTTTTCGGTACATTCCACAATGATCGATCCGTCGTTAAAAATTGTGTCGCTGACTTGCCAAAGATACTGCGTTGATATCAACTAGTAACACCTATAAGTATCTTTTGCTTATAATCCTATTGGTGATCCCTCACTAAATTATGTTAGTAATATGCTGAAAAACACATTAACCTTTTTTTTCGACAGGTCACCGACAACTCTGCTTCGACAAATTTCCAATTAAACTGCCGTCTAGGGGAGCTCATTGGATCAAATAAAAGTTTATTCGGATTTGATTTTTTTTATGATCCTATCCGAAGTCCGATCTAATCCGAATTGATGGTATTCCTATCCAATCATAATCTATCCGAATAACATTAGTTTATTCGGATACGGATCGAATATCCGAATAAGGATTCGGATCTAATCCGAATTGATGGTATGTGTAATAGGCCATTAGTTGATTTATCTTTTAGTTGTATATGTTTTATTACGATTAGCAACTTATAAAATGGAAAGAATAAAAAATTAGAAAAAAATAAATATATATAAGAAAAAAAGAAAAAAATTGTTATTTGGTTTATTCGGATTATTTGGATAAATTCGGATTATTTGGATATATCCGAATCCGATCCGAATTGAATTCGGATAGATTCGGATCGGATTGAAAAATCCTTATTCGGATCGGATTGGATTTCGGATAGGGTCATGAAATTTTCAAATCCGAATAATCCGATCCGAATAATCCGAATAATCCGTTATCCGATCCGATGAACACCCCTACATCGTGCCGCACTTCGTGTCTTGGGGGGTTGGAGTTTTATCGTGACCAGACTTACGATGGTGAAAGTGCATGGGTAGTTGAGAAGTAGGTGTTGTAAGTTGTAACGGCTATGTTAACCATTTTTTTTAATTTCACACTATATATAAGAACTCATTTGTCACACCCTCAAAATCCACTAACGGGGTTTTACCGTCAGGCGTGTGACATAACCAGGATCTCAGATAAGCATCAGTTACACCAAACGACTCGACAATTACAAAACATATAGATTGCTTAATAATAATGAAACAATCCAATTATATTTAAGTATTGCGGAAGCGAAAACAAGATAACATTTAACATTAGTTTTGGATCACGTAAACATGTGTCCAATCTAACTTATGTAAAGTAAATGATATTAAATCTTGAAAACAGTTCAGGGTGAATGCGGAATGACATGTAGTAGATGCTGTGCTCCTAAACGTCCCACATCAATGTCCTGAGAGAAAACATGCAAAATCTCAGTACAAGACTGGTGAGTTCACAGGTTTATCATAAAACAGTAAGTGTCAGTAATGAAATTCCCGGATTTTTGTAATCAAAGCATACAATGGGTAGCTAGTCCATAATGATCCCTATGTGTATGAAGTCGCGACCGAGCTGACATGTAATCAATAATAAAGCAGGCCCGGCTGTGGATCACACACCACAACACTTGTAATTAGGCTAACCGTTTGATGTCGGTTTGTCAAGCCTAATCAAAAACAATTTATACGGTTCCAAACTCACTTAAGATAGCTAGGGTAAGTCGGGTCGATCCACAGGGAATATGTGGAAAGTTTTGTAGTTTAAATCTAAAAGTTTGTAGCTTGATTACAAAAACTTAGTAAAAATGACTAATCGAGAAAAGTAACGAACTTTATGATTAATTGAGTTGCAAACAATAATGTAAATAAGTAATCTTCTCCGGATTCAGGTTTACTACTTAGATTTGCTTTGAGTGTTCATAAAAGTCATATAAGCTTAACGGGTCAATTTGGGTAAAAACAATAGATTGAATAAGACTGTTGTTAAAGAACTACTCGAATCATATCCTATGTTTGTGATACTCAATCCCATCCAACATCAACGTTTCCAGATGAAAAGAAATCTAAAACAATCAAAGTGGAACAAGTGAATTGAAAGCAACACACATATTTTAGAGTTTTCAACAAACAAATAATGTACTCGGCTTAAACTACCGTGTTCAAACATTAACTCAACCACAAATCATCAAGAACAAATCATAGTAGTAAACCTTACTACCCAAAGAAGATTACTAGGAGATTAGCTAGACATGGTAATGAAGAACACCAAATCAAAATCAAAATTAAACATCTTATCTAACGTTAAAGAATCAAATCGAATGATAGAAATGAGATCTTGAGCCTTGAAATCACCTCCGGGAGCCTTTGGGAAGCCTTGGGGACGAAAGGGGGCGACTCTGGAAGTTTGGAATGAAAAGATATCTCCCAAAACCTAATTTTCGCGACTTATAAATGATTTCAGCGTGCACAGTACCGTAGGTCATGTTTCTGCCGTAAGTTACGCCAGGGCCATTCTGTTTTTCTTGAACTGATGCGCCGTAGGTCAGGTTTCCGCCGTAGGTCATGGTCGACCAACATTGTCCGATTCTTGTTTTCTTCATAACTTCTTCGTTCGGACTCCGTTTTCCTCCCCGTTTGCGGCCACATTCTCGTAATTGAATTCTCTTTCATCTCATCTATCATGATCTTTGATTATCATTCATGTGCATTTTTCAAAACTCCTCAAATGATTGCGTTTAACCTACAAAACATCAAATCATCGTAGTTAACTCACACAATCTCTTACACTTGACCATATTAAATGCATTAGATTCAACCAATTAATCATGATAAACCTCATTCCAAACCCCTAGCATCACCGTTCACCCGTTTGACGAACGTTGTGCTAGCGCGACTAGCCCGGGTGGGGTATGTCAATCCCAGTAGTACTACTAACAATCACCTCGCTATTAACCATATTAACGGTCCGAAGGGCAAAGTATAACACCATAGTATCAAGTATATGCAGTATTACAGAAATCCAAATGTAATGTAACGTTTATGAAAACGGCATGTTTCTCTCCCCCAAAAGAGTATATAAGTAAAAGTGGGGCTGTAAACTCTCCTTGATTTGATGTAATGAAAGAAACAAGAGCTTCAAAGAATAAGGCAATGCACGATCAAACACGATCAATACCTATTATTGATTATAATTAAGCCTTTAAAATATACTCAACGCGAATAGATATATTTGGTCGGATTCGGGTTGGTTCGGGTTTGACGCACACGATTTGATATATATACTTACGCTTGATTAATTAAGGTATCTTTTATAACTTATAGTTATTGTCGTAAATAATTCGTGAAATTATGAGATGTATAATTTTTATGATTTTTCATGGTTATTTCGTATTTCCGCACGACTTAAGGTCTATTTTTATAAAAATAATTATTTATAATTTTTATAAATAATATTTTATCAAGATTATTAATAAAATAAATTTACAGGAAAATGTTTATGTAGTATTTTAAATAAGAAAAGTTTATAAAAATTATTTTTGTAATTTTTAAGAATTTTTGTATATTTTTCAGAAGCCTAAAAAGCTTTTAAAAAAATAGTTAAGGGTGCCCTTAACCTGTGAACCAAGGCCTCAGCCGCGATGGAATTCTGTTCCATTTGTTTTTAAACAGTGTGTTCTGGTTTCCCCCAAATCCCTTAGAACCCTAATTCGATTTCAATCAAATTGAACACGAATTGAATTCGTTCTTGTTAACAGTTAAAATCATAGGGCTTTTAATCCTTATGTAAAAACGAATGGATTAGAGTGTTTAATTACCTGTGTTTGGTTGAGTTGATGCTAAGAACAGATAAGAATAAGTCGCGGCAGAGGAGATTTTGATTCGAGATGAAATTCTTGACAATAATTAAATTCTTTGCACAGAGAGCTTCAAATGAGGTTTATGATCGAAAGCCCTCTGAAAATTTCTGATTATAACGACCAAAAGGTGGTGTTCAACTAAGTTGCAGGTCGCGAAAGAGGGAGGGAATCGAATTCTATGTTTGTATGTGTTTCAGATACAATCACAAGTTGTCTTCGATTTATACCCGAGTAAAGTTCGTTCTGATTGAATCAATTAGATTAAAGTGGGGTTTGAGTGGGTGAATTAACCGTTGAACGGTCGGGAATAAAGTGATTTCGATGTTGGGAGCTTTGGATACGAATCTTTCAACGGTTACACGCGTTTCGAGATGCTTTGGGTTCGAATCTTGTATACGAACCGGTTGGGTGTATTTTAGCTGTTAAAATCGGGTTTTTAAGTGGTTTGGTGGTTGCCGGCAGGTCGCCGGACTTTGGCCGGAATTCTGGCCGGAATTACGGGATGAGTGGGGGGGTGGGTTTTAAAATTTCAAAATTACAGATTCGGTCCCTGCGGTTTAAATTTTATCATTTCATGTGTGAAAGTTTCATTTAAAGTTTCGAAAATGGCAAAAATACCCCTTGAACTTTATTATTATCATTAATATTATTATTATTATTAGTATTAGTATTAGTATTATTGTTGTTATTATTATTATTATTATTATAAAATATAATAAAATGGAAAAAACTCGGGTTGTCACATTATCCCCTTGTTGAAGGAATTTTCGTCCCGAAAATTAGAACACTAGGGTTAACAAACGAGTATACGAAGAATTCGGGGTTTTACACCCTAACGGGGTTAACAAACGGCTCAGAAAATTCATCATCTGATGATTCGTTGTCAGTCATATCATCAAATCCATCTGTATCATCTGAGCCGTCACACAAATGTGAAAGTAGACCCACAATGTTCTTTGCTTGACATTGTGAGATGTCACAATATCCCCCAATTGAGAGAATTTCGTCCCGAAATTCAGTTGGAGTTAGGTCCTGAAGTTGTATCCACGAATAAGTGCGGATATTTAGATTTCATTTGATCCTCCCGTTCCCACGTGAACTCTGGTCCCCGTTTGGAGTTCCATCTTACGCGCACAATGGGAATTTTGCTACGCTTTAGTGTCTTGACTTCTCGATCCATGATCTCCACTGGTTCTTCGATAAAATGTAGTTGATCATCTATCTTTAGTTCCTCTAAAGGCACGATCAATGATTCATCAGATAGACATTTTCTCAGATTGGATACGTGAAACACATCATGTATCCCCCTGAGTTCTTCAGGTAAATTCAACTGATAGGCTACTGGGCCAATCCGTTTGACAATCTTAAATGGCCCCACGTATCTTGGGCTTAA
Organism: Flaveria linearis; assembly: GCA_024085815.1. Lineage (NCBI taxonomy): Eukaryota > Viridiplantae > Streptophyta > Magnoliopsida > Asterales > Asteraceae > Flaveria > Flaveria linearis. The sequence goes on along the minus strand of CM044001.1, from coordinate 114,916,153 downwards.
CTTCCCACGCTTTCCAAAGCGTATTACACCCTTCCAGGGTGAGACCTTCAGCAGTACTTTGTCACCAACCTGAAACTCCAATGGCTTACGACGCTTATCGGCATAGCTCTTTTGTCGATCACGTGCTGCTGCTATGCGGTTTCGAATTTGCACGATCTTCTCAGTCGTTTCGTGCACGAGTTCAGGTCCTGTAAGTTGACTTTCTCCTACTTCTGCCCAACATTTAGGTGATCGGCACTTACATCCATACAATGCCTCAAATGGAGCTGCCTTGATCGAGGTGTGATAACTGTTATTATAGGAGAACTCAACCAATTGTAGATGAGTTTCCCAACTGCTGCCAAAATCGATCACACAGGCACGCAACATGTCTTCCAGTGTCTGGATTGTACACTCACTTTGACCATCGGTCTGCGGGTGATATGCAGTACTCATATCCAGCCGTGTTCCTAATGACCGTTGTAATGATTGCCAGAAGTGAGAAGTGAACCGAGCATCACCAGTCAGAAATGATAGATATCGGTACGCCATGCCGAGAGAATATTTCCCTTAAATAGATACGGGTAAGCTTCTCCATTCGACCAGTCTCTCGGATTGCCAGAAAATGTGCGGATTTCGTTAAGCGATCTACTATAACCCAAATGGTATCGCATCCGCTGGGAGTCCTAGGTAACTCGTGATGAAGTCCATGGAGATCTGCTCCCATTTCCACACGGGAATTTCCGGTTGTTGGAGTAATCCAGATGGTCTCTGGTATTCTACCTTAACCTTGGAACAAGTTAGGCATTTGCTTACGTATGTGGCTATCTCCGCTTTCATTCTCGGCCACCAGTAAAATTATTTCAGGTCCTGATACATCTTGTCTGAACCTGGATGGATCGAGTAGCGTGACTTATGAGCTTCATCCATTATCAGCTCTCGCAAATTCCCGTGCTGGGGTACCCAGATCCGTTTCATAAAATAACGGATTTCATCAGCTTTAATCTCCAACTGTTTCTCCATGCCTCGCATGGAATCTGCTTTCAGGTTCTCCTTCTTCAAGACCTCAGATTGAGCAGCTTTGATTTGCACTGGCAGGTCAGAGTGGATTGTCATTTGCAATGCGCGCACCCGACGAGGCTTTAGAGTTTCCTTACGACTCAGGGCATCGGCTACTACATTAGCCTTACCCGGATGGTACTTGATCGCACAGTCATAATCATTGAGTAACTCTAACCATCGTCGTTGCCGCATATTCAATTCCTTCTGGTCAAATATGTGCTGGAGGCTCTTATGATCTGTATAGATCGTGCACCTGGTTCCATATAGGTAGTGCCTCCAGATCTTCAAGGCAAACACTACAGCTCCTAGTTCCAGATCATGCGTGGTGTAGTTCTTCTCATGCACCTTAAGTTGTCTAGATGCATAAGCTATGACTTTGTCGCGTTGCATCAGTACACATCCCAAACCTTGGATGGATGCATCACAATAGACAACAAAGCTATCAGTTCCATCTGGTAAGGCTAGGATTGGTGCGCTGCAGAGTTTGTCTTTAAGCGCCTGAAACGCTGTTTCCTCTGTAACACCCCAACTCGGAGAGGCTGACGTGTCACTATTACAGATATCAAATCAAAAACCAAATCCATAATATTAAAGAGATAATTTCAAACACAACCAGATAATCCGAAAGAACCTAATTAAGTTATTCATTACATCAATTAAAGTAAAATCCAATCTTGATCTTCAACCACTCTTCACTGATTTCCCGGAACCCCTTGATTACCTACAATCAAATAAGAAAACACCACAAAAAGGAAATACGGCTGAGCCAAAAGTTGCTCAGTGACGGAAATAACAATAGTAACGATACGAAGCATAAATACTTATATCTGAATACTGAACGGATCATATAATACTGAAACGGAAATCTGAATCTGAACATGTAATACTGATACTGAACTGAACATGTAATACTGAACTGAACTGATCTACACGACGCGTATATACAAACAAAATAAGTCGTGTAATATAAGAAGTACCCAGAGCCAAAACTGAACTGATAAGTACATAGCTAGCTAGACTATGCACTAATGAGATGGTGTGTGGGGCGTACACACATGATTCCATCCCCCGGAACTAAACTGAACTAGGATCGATCCATCCGCCTCCCAGATATTATGGCCAAAGTACTACCTGAGTACTAACGTGTTAACGGAGACGCCGTGAACTATTTATTACACACCGTCACGAAAAGTGTCACATCATTGACGCCACAATGACATGTCGGAGAGCTCGGGTAACAGAGTATCAAATCAAATGGTAGTACAACTACCAACATATAACATATCAATAAAACATTTATAGGAACATGCAATAATGAGCACAATTCATAAAATATATATTGCATGCTACAGGTGTCAATAAATAACACTAATGAGTCGAATGAATCGGAGCATAATCAAATAATAAGGATATACGAATAATAAAGGCTAAACGATTCATATTAACGGAAATAACGTATCAAAAATCCGTACTACAAAGTAACGGAACAGAATTTATACTATGACAAAGATAACCAAGAATCCGTACTACAAAGTAACGGAAACAAAGTGAATACTATGATAATCAAAGGAACAGAATCCGTACCTTATATTAACAAAGCAACCACGTCTAAGTCGAGCTCAAATCGTACGCAAACCTACACTTTAGTTACTTTATGCGTCAGGTTCACAACTCTTGATATATACTATATTGATCTTCCGGCGACTACTATTTCTTTTAGGATTTCAAAACAAAGTCTTATTATCTTATGCTTGTTTCCTTATATACTCCAAATGTTTAAGTCTCTTATTCTATGAATTTGATTTCTATCATAAACCTTTGCTTATTCATTATTATATAAAATAATCATCCACCAAAGTGTTGTAATGGTATACGTTGTTAGAGTCCCAATTCCGACTTTCAACTTTTCCATGTGGCTTTATGAATAAACATAAACATGTATCATAAATTTTATGACAGAAGGTCACAACCTAGTTCACTCTCAAGTAACCCAATTCTTAATCTCTTTAATTGTTCATGGTTAAACCACCGATTACATACAACATCTTATAATTATTCACATTAGTTATATTATTATAAGGAGATTAATTCTAAAGTGTTATACATAACAGTAGGTGATTTGACACTAAGAACCAAGTGATTAGCCTTCATGTTTCATTTACAAGTTCTAACATACTAGTATTACCATTCACCAGCTTAAGTATCAAAACCCAATCTTCATTAAAATGATCAGAAGAGTATATCACAACAAGAACATATTGTGTGAATTAATAGTTACTCTATGGTTTTAAGATCATTAATAACCATTCAAATGATGCTTAGTCGCCGGAACAAACGGAGCGAAATAGAACCACATAAGACATCAAACTCAAACGGGTCAAATCGATACCTTTTTTTTTTTTGCAGTGAAGGTTTGATTCGGAGCTTGAAGATTGTCGAACCAAACCAAATTAACAGGTGGGCAAGCAGCGATAACGGTGGCGGTGGCGGTGGCTGTATTGGATTCAAGAACGAGTTAACACATCGTATTGACAATTAAACGCAACGCCAATCATATGCTAACTTTGATACCTGGTAAATAAATCTAGAATCCAATGAAATCAGAGCTAACCGCTTGATGATCACCTGCAATCGTGATGATCCACTAGCTACACACGAACACAATCACAGTCTCGAGCCCCGATCTGGTACAGATCTACACATGCAGCTCAAGGTCATAGCAGTCGAGAGAATAGGGCAGTGGGGTGGCCTAGGCCACCTTCGGCCACCGTCGCCTGTGGTGTGGGAATACCATGACAGTACCACCACCATCGCGATCCATCCATGCCCGACAGCCACCATCGGGACCGTACACCACCATCGCAACCTCGAACCACAGAATCACCATCACAGCCGTCACGACCGCACACCACCATCATCACCACCGCGCAACCACAGCCTCCAACACCACCGTCGGCTTACCATCAGCTCAAAATTGACCTGCAACCGCCACTTCATCCTTCGATTCCCGTCGCCACGTTGAGTTTCGGGATAAATTGAAGTCACTGTTGCGACCGCAGGGGAGAGGGGAGTCCAATGAGGCTAGTCACACGCCGGCACTCGCCGGAATCGGCCACCTCCGGCCGGTGGTTTGGCCGGATTGAGAGAAGCAGGGGGGAAACGGGAAGAGGGATGTGCGACCGTCTCTCTCTCTTTCTCAGATTTTGGGTTTTTTTTTATATGAGTATTATAATTCTACCCCCCTTAAAACAATTTCGTCCACGAAATTGCTAGGTACAGATCGAACAAGATATGACATAACGTACGCGGAGTACTGTGATGTTCAAGAAACAGATAACTGACAACTTCATAACTATTAGCAGAAACATATAACAGATAATACCTAAGAGGTAAACAGATACGGATATTGAGAACGGATTTCATCTTCTATCTCCCATGTAGCTTCGCGTTCGGAATGGTTTTTCCATAATACTTTAACAAAAGGAATAGTTTTCCTACGCATAATGCGTTCTTGTCGGTCAAGGATAGCTTCTGGTTCTTCCTCGAATGATAAGTCTTCACGAATCAAATGAAGTGGATAGTTAACCACGTGAAGAGGATGATAATTGTACCCCTTAAAAGAGATACATGAAAGACGTTATGCACATATGACAGTTGAGGTGGTAAAGCCAAACGATACGAAACCTCGCCAACTCTTTCTAGGATTTCAAAGGGTCCGATAAACTGTGGACTAAGTTTCCCTTTTAGACCAAAACGTCGTACACCTTTGCAAGGCGAAACCTTCAGGAATACTTTGTCACCGATCTTAAACTCCAAAAGTCGACGGTGTCGGTCTGCATAGCTTTTCTGTCTACTTTGAGCTTCTTTTAACTTTTCTCTAGCAATAGCAACTTTTTCATTCGTGATTTGAACTAACTCGGGTCCTTCGATGACTCTTTCACCGACTTCTTCCCAACAAATAGGTGCTCTACATTTACGACCATACAATAATTCAAAAGGTGCCATGCCAATGCTAGCTTGCCAACTATTGTTGTAAGCAAACTCGACCAAACACAAGTACTCGTCCCAGTTCCCAGTCCACTCTAAGGCACAAGCTCGAAGCATGTCCTCAAGTGTCTGAATAGTACGCTCCGATTGACCGTCAGTCTGAGGATGAAACGCCGTACTAAACCTCAACTTGGTACCCCATGCAGCTTGCAAACCCTTCCAAAAACGAGAAGTGAATCTCGGGTCTCGATCAGACACAATAGACACCGGAGTGCCATGAAGTCTAACAATCTCTTGTGTAAACACTTCAGATAGTTTGCTAACCGAAAATCCTTGCTGAATTGGGAGAAAGTGAGCTGACTTTGACAATCTGTCAATGGCAACCCATATCGTATCATTTTTCTTAAATGTCCTTGGCAACCCTGTCACAAAATCCATGGAAATATCATCCCATTTCCATACAGGAATAGGTAGTGGCTGAAGCAAACCACTAGCTCTTTGATGCTCAATCTTGACCTGTTGACAAGTAAGGCAATGGCTAACATACTTAGCCACATCCTCTTTCTTTCCATTCCACCAAAAGTTCTGACGAAGGTCCCGATACATCTTAGTAGATCCAGGATGAATAGAAAACGGAGAACTATGTGCCTCAGCTAATAACGATTCTCGAAGAGAAGAATCATTAGGCACACATAAACGTTTACCACACCAGATTACCCCATGTTCATCTACTCTGAATTCTGATTGTTTACCAATCTCCACATTCTGTAAGATTGCCCAGAGTTCACCATCATCTTTCTGTGCGTTCTTAATCCGGAATATTAAGTCTGACTCAATCTGGAGTGTTGCGAGATATCCGTTGCTCTTGCCAATAAGTAGGCCAATACCCAATCTATCAAGATCAGTAACGTTGTGTGGTTGTAGCTGTAGGGAGGCTACTGTTCCTGAGCTCTTCCTGCTAAGGGCATCAGCTACCACATTAGCCTTTCCCGGATGATACTGAATATTGGCATCATAATCTTTTAACAACTCTAACCATCTTCTCTGCCTCATGTTTAGTTCCTTTTGTGTGAAGATATATTTCAAGCTCTTGTGATCAGTAAAAATATCACAAGTCTCTCCGTAAAGATAATGACGCCATATTTTCAACGCGAAAATAACAGCAGCGAGTTCAAGATCATGCGTAGGATAATTTACCTCGTAAGGTTTCAACTGCCATGAAGCATAAGCAATGACCTTACCATGCTGCATTAGCACACATCCAAGTCCCTTTTTAGAGGCATCGCTGTAGATCTGATATCCACCCGTGCCCGATGGAAGTGTGAGAACAGGAGCAGACACCAATCTTTTCTTGAGCTCTTCAAAACTTTTCTCTCGTTCGTCATTCCAAGAGTACTTAACCCCTTTCCTTAACAGTTGCGTAAGGGGTAAAGCTATAACAGAAAAACATTCAACAAATCTGCGGTAGTAACCAGCAAGGCCAAGAAAACTACGGACTTCTGTGGCTGAGGTCGGTCTAGGCCACTTAGTGATCGCCTCAACTTTAGCAGGGTCCATCATAATACCCTCCGCAGAAACGACATGACCCAAGAAGGCTACCTTGCTCAGCCAAAATTCACACTTTGAAAATTTAGCATAAAGCTTCTTTTCACGTAGTGTCTCGAGCACGATACGAAGATGATTCTCATGCTCCTCCTTACTTTTAGAATAAATTAAGATATCGTCGATAAATACAATGACGAACTTATCGAGGAACTGGCGAAAGACTCGGTTCATTAGATCCATGAATATGGCCGGGGCATTAGTTAACCCGAACGGCATAACCAGGAACTCATAGTGACCATACCGAGTACGGAAAGCAGATTTAGGAACGTCAGAATCTTTGATTTTTAACTGATGGTAACCAGACCTCAGATCGATTTTAGAGAAACACTTTGCACCCTGAAGCTGATCAAATAAATCATCAATACGAGGCAGAGGGTAACGATTACGGATAGTGATCTTGTTGAGTTCTCTGTAGTCAATGCAGAGTCTCAAAGAACCATCTTTCTTCTTCACGAATAGGACCGGTGCGCCCCAAGGCGAGACGCTTGGTCTAATAAATCCCAAATCTAGTAATTCCTGTAACTGCTCCTTTAACTCCTTAAGCTCCATAGGTGCCATACGATACGGTGCCTTAGAAATCGATTCAGCACCTGGAATAAGATCAATAGTGAATTCTACCTCGCGATCTGGTGGAAGTCCGGGTAACTCCTCAGAAAATACGTCAGGAAAATCACATACCATCGGATAATTAGATATGTTTAGCTTTTCAGAAGATGTAGCTTTCACTGAAGCTAGGAATCCCACGCAACCGTGCGACAAGAGTTTCTGAGCTTTAAACGCAGAGATGATTTTCAACGATTTTCGAGGCTGAGTCCCTTGATAAACGAGTTCAGGGCATTGAGGATTCCCAAATAAAACACGAGGAGTCTGGTATTCTATAGTAACGTGATGTCGAGTTAACCAGTCCATACCAAGTATGACATCAAAGTCACTCATTTGCATAGGAAACAAATCAGCTTTACGAATAATAGACTCGATTCTAATCGGACAATCTCTATAGACATGCGAGATGATAGTCGACTCTCCTAATGGAGTCGTAATAGCCAAAGCGTGCTCTAACGCAGTCGGTGCAGTCCTTAAGTACTTAGCAAACAAAAGAGATACGACAGAATGCGTAGCGCCCGTATCAAATAATACATAAATATCCCGCTTTCCTATGCAAAGGGTACCGGAGATCATACCTAGGGCGTTTATTATCAGTATCGGATAAGACATATATATGCATATAATACGTTGCTAACTAAGGGTGTCAGAAATATACCTGGTGCGTTAGCCGCTTCATTTGCAGTGAGTGCAAAAACTCGTCCTCCAGTTGCAGGTTTAGCTTGATTCCCTCCAGTGTTATTACGAGGGTCTCGCTGAGGGCAATCCCTAATCATGTGTCCTGCACGTCCGCATCGGAAACATAATCCTCCGGCCAGACGACAAGCTCCCTTATGAAGTTTCCCGCATGTGTTACACTGAGGGATAGCATTCCGATCCTGATTAGGGTGCTGCTGATTTGGTGGTTGAGCACGAGTAGGAGCCTGCTGAGTCTGATTATGAGTTGATTTCTGGTTCTGGTTTCGATTCTTCCATGATCGAGAGTTATTGTTATTGTTGCGATCAAAACGGTTTCGACGGTCTCGTGGTGGTGAAGACTGATTCTTATTCATATGAGAAGATGACTGATCATGGTCATTCTCTCTAGGCCGCTTACGGTTATCATCATACGACTTCCTTCCATTCTTTTTTATCATTATATAGGTTTTTAACAGCATCAACCACTTCATTAATATCTTTAAACCGATGATTCAATATAAACTTTCGATCCCTTTCACATATGGCCCACTGAAAATTTTCTGTCTGCTCTTGCGGTGAGCCTGCAGATGCACCAAGAAAACTCACCAACCGCGTAAATCATGTCTTGAAATCTGTTATGTGCTCGTCATCCCTCTGTCTAATATTAGCATATTGTCTACGATACTCAGTGCGGTCAGCAGCAGTGAAGTATTCCTCATAAAACATTCCTCGGAATTTATCCCAAGGAAGTGTAGCTGCATATTCGTTTCCTCCTCTAGCTTGTTTCACAGTCGTCCACCATCTGTGAGCATCATCTTCTAACTTGTATGTAGCCAGCCTTACTTTGTATACGTCCTCGACACCAAGTACCTCAAACAATTTCTCAATATGACTGATCCAGTTTTGCACCTCGACCGGATCATTGGAAGTACTGAAAGACTTAGGCCTTTGCTTCTGAAAAGTTCCAACCAGACATGAATACCATCACGTGGTGGTGGTGTATTATCACTGGAAGGTGCTCCTGTGTTGTTCCCGCCAGAAGGTGGCTCTGAGTTATTTCCACCGGGTGGAGGTCCTGTGTTGTTTCCCTCCGAATTTGCTTGTTGCATCTGCTGGATGACTGTTTGAGCAGTCTGAGTCATCAGATTAGGGAGTATTCCAGAAATAGCAGCGTTTACGGCATTAGCAACGAGGGTTTCAAGAGGAGTATCAGATGAGGGGCCATTCGAGTTATTGCGGTTGTTCACACGTCTCTTAGGAGCCATCTGAAATGAAGATACACGTGTGAATACTGGAATTTTGATTGGGAACAAAAATTAGATCCTAACCCAACGTCTACCCATTACCTCACAAGTTTATTATTAATGTTGAAGTTTTCTACAGGAAAGAGCCTTTGCTCTAATACCATAACTGTAACACCCCAACTCGGAGAGGCTGACGTGTCACTATTACAGATATCAAATCAAAAACCAAATCCATAATATTAAAGTGATAATTTCAAACACAACCAGATAATCCGAAAGAACCTAATTAATTTATTCATTACATCAATTAAAGTAAAATCCAATCTTGATCTTCAACCACTCTTCACTGATTTCCCGGAACCCCTTGATTACCTACAATCAAATAAGAAAACACCACAAAAAGGAAATACGGCTGAGCCAAAAGTTGCTCAGTGACGGAAATAACAATAGTAACGATACGAAGCATAAATACTTATATCTGAATACTGAACGGATCATATGATACTGAAACGGAAATCTGAATCTGAACATGTAATACTGATACTGAACTGAACATGTAATAGTGAACTGAACTGATCTACACGACGCGTATATACAAACAAAATAAGTCGTGTAATATAAGAAGTACCCAGAGCCAAAACTGAACTAATAAGTACATAGCTAGCTAGACTATGCACTAATGAGATGGTGTGTGGGGCGTACACACATGATTCCATCCCCCGGAACTGAACTGAACTGAACTGAACTAGGATCGATCCATCCGCCTCCCAGATATTATGGCCAAAGTACTACCTGAGTACTAACGTGTTAACGGAGACGCCGTGAACTATTTATTACACACCGTCACGAAAAGTGTCACATCATTGACGCCACAATGACATGTCGGAGAGCTCGGGTAACAGAGTATCAAATCAAATGGTAGTACAACTACCAACATATAACATATCAATAAAACATTTATAGGAACATGCAATAATGAGCACAATTCATAAAATATATTGCATGCTACAGGTGTCAATAAATAACACTAATGAGTCGAATGAATCGGAGCATAATCAAATAATAAGGATATACGAATAATAAAGGCTAAACGATTCATATTAACGGAAATAACGTATCAAAAATCCGTACTACAAATTAACGGAACAGAATTTATACTATGACAAAGATAACCAAGAATCCGTACTACAAAGTAACGGAAACAAAGTGAATACTATGATAATCAAAGGAACAGAATCCGTACCTTATATTAACAAAGCAACCACGTCTAAGTCGAGCTCAAATCGTACGCAAACCTACACTTTAGTTACTTTATGCGTCAGGTTCACAACTCTTGATATATACTATATTGATCTTCCGGCGACTACTATTTCTTTTAGGATTTCAAAATAAAGTCTTATTATCTTATGCTTGTTTCCTTATATACTCCAAATGTTTAAGTCTCTTATTCTATGAATTTGATTTCTATCATAAACCTTTGCTTATTCATTATTATATAAAATAATCATCCACCAAAGTGTTGTAATGGTATACGTTGTTAGAGTCCCAATTCCGACTTTCAACTTTTCCATGTGGCTTTATGAATAAACATAAACATGTATCCTAAATTTTATGACAGAAGGTCACAACCTAGTTCACTCTCAAGTAACCCAATTCTTAATCTCTTTAATTGCTCATGGTTAAACCACCGATTACATACAACATCTTATAATTATTCACATTAGTTATATTATTATAAGGAGATTAATTCTAAAGTGTTATACATAACAGTAGGTGATTTGACACTAAGAACCAAGTGATTAGCCTTCATGTTTCATTTACAAGTTCTAACATACTAGTATTACCATTCACCAGCTTAAGTATCAAAACCCAATCTTCATTAAAATGATCAGAAGAGTATATCACAACAAGAACATGTTGTGTGAATTAATAGTTACTCTATGGTTTTAAGATCATTAATAACCATTCAAATGATGCTTAGTCGCCGGAACAAACGGAGCGAAATAGAACCACATAAGACATCAAACTCAAACGGGTCAAATCGATACCTTTTTTTTTTTTTGCAGTGAAGGTTAGATTCGGAGCTTGAAGATTGTCGAACCAAACCAAATTAACAGGTGGGCAAGCAGCGATAACGGTGGCGGTGGCGGTGGCTGTATTGGATTCAAGAACGAGTTAACACATCGTATTGACAATCAAACGCAACGCCAATCATATGCTAACTTTGATACCTGGTAAATAAATCTAGAATCCAATGAAATCAGAGCTAACCGCTTGATGATCACCTGCAACCGTGATGATCCACTAGCTACACACGAACACAATCACAGTCTCGAGCCCCGATCTGGTACAGATCTACACATGCAGCTCAAGGTCATAGCAGTCGAGAGAATAGGGCAGTGGGGTGGCCTAGGCCACCTTCGGCCACCGTCGCCTGTGGTGTGGGAATACCATGACAGTACCACCACCATCGCGATCCATCCATGCCCGACAGCCACCATCAGGACCGTACACCACCATCGCAACCTCGAACCATAGAATCACCATCACAGCCGTCACGACCGCACACCACCATCATCACCACCGCGCAACCACAGCCTCCAACACCACCATCGGCTTACCATCACCTCGAAATTGACCTGCAACCGCCACTTCATCCTTCGATTCCCGTCGCCACGTTGAGTTTCGGGAGAAATTGAAGTCACTATCGCGACCGCAGGGGAGAGGGGAGTCGAATGAGGCTAGTCACACGCCGGCACTCGCCGGAATCGGCCACCTCCGGCTGGTGGTTTGGCCGGATTGAGAGAAGCAGGGGGGAAACGGGAAGAGGGATGTGCGACCGTCTCTCTCTCTTTCTTAGATTTTGGGTTTTTTTTTATATGAGTATTATATCCTCTTTGCTGCCGCACTTGTAAACTACTCCCTTACGAGTTGGGGCAGTCAAAGGTTGCGCCAACTTCGAAAATCCTTCGATGAACCTCCGGTAATAGCCTGCCAAACCAAGGAATTGTCGCACCTCAGTAGGCGTCTTTGGTGCCGGCCAATTCTTGATTGCTTCAATCTTTGAAGGATCAACGTGGATACATTTCTCATTCACCACATGCCCAAGGAACTGTACTTCACGCATCCAGAAGTCGCATTTTGAGAACTTTGCGTAAAGTTGTTCGTTCCTCACGCATCCAGAAGTCGCATTTTGAGAACTTCACGCATCCAGAACTCAAAGGCGACCGACAGCAATGGCGACACACCACCACCAGCCAAAGCCCGCCCAAAATCAGAAAGAACTCGTATCTATTCACAAATCAGATAAATATTAAATATTACTTTACTAGTCATACTATGACATTGCATCGTTTAACAAGTGTGAGTGATAGGACTGTTCAAAAAGCTCGCGGCTCGTGGCTCGCTCGGAGCTCGCTCGGAAAAAGCTCGAAAAAAGCTCGCTCGAATCGGCTCGGTTTATAAACGAGCCGAGCCGGCTCGAATTATAAACGAGCCGAGTCCGAGCCAAGGGCGGCTCGCTCGTTGGCTCGCTCGATGGCTCGGTCGTTGGCTCGCTCGTTGGCTCGTTTCCTGGCTCGACTAAATATGTAATATATATATATGTATGTATGTATATATATATGTATATATATATATAATATTTATATATAATATTATTATAATATTATATATAATTTGAAAACGTAAGGCCGTTCTTGGTTATTCTTATGGAGCTTATGTATTTACCATAATTATTATCTAATTTCTTAGCTATTATAATATTATTATAATAGCACTAACCTAATCAAAATTCAAAACCTCAAAAACTCAAATGTTGAAAACGTAAGTATATTCA
>CM044001.1:114888157-114893157 GCA_024085815.1 Flaveria linearis | reverse complement strand
GCGCTTCAACAACAATATCCAGAAATGTCAGAGAAACAGATCATGCGCCAGGTGTGTATGGATTTGTGTATGTATATTAGAATGTATGTATATTTGTGTATGGATGTATCTGTTCCCAATTCTTATTTGTTATACAAATATATTTCTGGATATATAAAATGGATTAATATGTATATTTGTGCATATGTATATGGGTATTTGTGTATGAATATGTATGTGTATATATTAGAATTTATGTATATGTGTGTATGAATGTATATGGGTATTGAGATTAAAATGAATATATATTTGTGTATGAATGTATATGGGTATTGAGATTAAAATTGATTTATATGTATATTTGTGTAGGAATGTATATGGGTATTTGTGTATGAATGTGTATGTGTATATATTAGAATGTATGTATATGTGTATGGATGTATATATGTATTTATGTATGGATATATATGTGCATGTGTATGGATGTATATATGTATTTATGTATGGATGTATATGTATATGTGTATGGATGTATATGTGTATTTATGTATGGATGTATATGTGTATGTGTATATGTATGTTGAATTGTGATTAAAATAGATGTATATGCGTATTTGTGTATGGATGTATATGTGTATTTGTGTATGGATGTATATGTGTATTTGTGTATGGATGTATATGTGTATTTGTGTATGGATGTATATGTGTATTTGTGTATGGATGTATGGATGTAAAATTGATGTACATGCGTATTTGTGTACAGGTGTTGGGGGAGCGGCCCGGGTGGGAACGTGGCATCGGTCCAATACCGAGCGTGCTTTCACAACCCCCACCGCCACCTCATAGAACAGATCAGCGGATGTTCTCACAATCTGAGGTTGAGGAGATAGTAGCAGCGAGACTGGCCAGAGAGCAAGAACAATGGCAGTCACAGATGATGGCTAATATGATGGCACAAATGCAAAGTCAAATCCAAAGCCAAGTCCAGAGCGCGTTGAGGAGAAGTGGTCATTCTCAAGAAGATGAAGAAGATGAAGATGATGAAGGTGGGTCGTCATAGGATGGTTTGATGGTTTGATGGTTTTTAGTGATTGTAATGGCTATTTTAAAACATTTGTTTGTATAACTTTTAACTTGTTAAATTTGGACAATTTTTTGTTTATATGCTATGTTTTGCGATTGGTTTGATGGTTTTGATAGTGTGTAATGCTTTGGAACAGCAGGTTTGGTCTGGTACCCAGAAAAATCTGGGTGGATTGCTGCAAATGCAGCCAAATTATTAAAAAAAAAAATTCTTTTTTGCGGCGATATGTCGTCGCAAAAAAGTGTAATACATATTGACAAGAATCGCCGCAAAAAAGATTTTGGTCAAAATAATTGCGACGATATATCGCCGCAAAAACTACAGTGTCGTCGCAAAAAATATCGTCGCAAAAGATTTATCTCAGAATTTTATTTTTTTTAAAATAAGTGGAGCCCACAAAAGAAATCGTCGCAAATTTCGTCGCACATAACATTTTGTGACCACTTTTTTACGGCGACTATTTTGCGACGACATTTTCGTCGCAAATAACATATTGCGACGAAATTTTGGTTTTTTGCGACGATATTTATCGCCAAAAAAAAGTCTTTTTCTTGTAGTGACTTCTTGTAGTTGTATATTAGTATGTGGCCACATTTTCTTTATGCATGCTCACCTGTTTTTTTGGGGATGTATTGAACACTTAATTTTTATAAAGAATTGAAGGCCAATTTTAATGTTCATATAAATCTTGTTGTCACCAGAATAAAATAATATAACCAAATCAAGTTTGTAATACGTTGCTTGATCCCTTCTTCACCATTAACTTACGTTAGTGTGACTTTCAGATTACTGCATTATTTCCCTAGGATTTCACAGTAACACATAATAGTATAATCATAGTTTAATCTATATATACCTTTTAGAAATAAGAAAATATGACATAAATCCAATACATTTCTTCTCTCTCCTAGATTTTGAAATCTTTCCTTTCTAAAGCTTTTGTGCATATAACTTATTATGAAAATCTAATGGGAAGATCTGAGAGAGAAAGAGAACAAAACTTTTTATATAAAATAATTATAAAGATACAACATCCTACGATCTTATGATTTTACGTCTGCATGCAGGATACTCTATAAGAGCATCTTTAAAAGTCGTTTTTGGAGTTTTATCTGAGCTCACATGGAGGAAAGAGGTAGAACCACAAAGGACGTGCATGATGACCAATGACCGATATATATGCAGATATTATTTCTTTGAGAATTCAATATTACATTTGTGAACTTTAATAATCATCAATATTAATTGTGTTTATAATTAGCTTTTTAATAATATGGATCAATTGAAATCTCAATGAGGTATTGTGGTCCAGACTATTATCTTTCTAATAAACACAGTTTGGATTTTAAACATTAATCTATAATTGATAGCTTTGAACCCATCCAAAATGGAGGAAGACTTTCGTGGGATATCTAGTAATATAATATAAAGTTCAAATACGTTAGTATTATTATATATGGAAAACTATTTTAAACGTGATTAAGCTAATTAAATATTTATATTCTAAGGGTGGGCCAAGTACAAAACATCAACACCACATAATTTTTTAACGCAATGTACCCGCAAACATTTGTTTATATCCTTACCCGATAATTACCAGTGGACCACATAATAATTAGTAATAATGGGCCACATATATAAATAATAACTACAGTAGATGTAACGAAATATAGATATATAAATTAAATGAAATAGTTTTTATAGTAGAGTGCGGTTTATGATGACAAAGAAAGGAGAAAGCTAGGTTCACGTTTCTCAACTTCTTCCTACTCCATGATGGTCAATTGTTATTAACTTTATAAAATAAATGTAATAGTCACTCTATTCGTAAACATGTGAAAAGTTTATAATATAAATTGCAATTTGATTAGATATTTCAATGTAATGAAGTGAAAATCGATTTATGCATTAAACAACATAAAACACAAGTAAATGATAAGTTTACAACTTCAAAAACATTCAGAAAAAGCTTTTAAAATTAAATTAAACAGTTTTGAAGTTTAAGACTACCAAGTACACCGAACAATAATATAGATTATTTTACATAATTTACCATCTTAATTAAGAACAGAGCTAATTTCCTTAACATAATCAACTTTGATGCAACATGAAGATCCTTTGCTCCTATTGACCAAGCATTGATAGTGCAATCCCACTTTGTAATCTTTTGAAGAATTAATCAGGATTTATCTTATAAACTTTCATTGCAAAATAATCAATATAAAATACTGTAAACATTCACAAATAAATAAATGATACAAAACCCTTATTTACAGCCGATGTTTAATATTTTCATAGATTATAGTTGAAAGTAATAAAATACTACATGTAGAGCAGCATTAGCATCCCTAATGACAACATTTGGTGTTGTCATTTTGATATAGAAAGTGAGTATACGTAGGATTAATTTCCAACACAGATATCAAAATAGAAGCAATCACAATGATAACATAAACTAACCATAGTAAAAATTCAAACCTTGAATTTACCTCTGGTTGCATACATGAGTCTTAGGGTGTCATCGGTTGAAAACTAACACGTTTGTTGACGTTCAAAAACCATCACCTTGTCACCCGAAATACTCTTCATCACATTGCATAGTCCCTCTAATGTTAGCGCCATTCAACAAAGACCTTTGTCGTCACGAATTAAACAAATATGATGCCTTAATTCCTAGGATTCGAAGCCCTAGCTTCTCATCATATTGACAAATATCAATGGTTTGGGGGTGGGGGTGTGTGGATAGGTGGTTCTAACTATAAAAAATAGTGTCACGTAGTTATTTGAATGGCCAAGATTGATAGTTGGCTTGATCCAATGATCTGGTACTCTTCAAATTATAATCACACTGCATTGATGTAATATATAATTTTGTTATCGATCAATTGGGCTGGACTTGATAAAATTCTCATAGATGATTATGCATAAATCCCAACTTCCTAAAACTGGCTCCGATGAGTTTTGATTACCCTAGTGTAATGTTATCAGCGCTTCGCTTGGGTTCAAAAGGTAACTACGCTAAGGATGTTAAACTTTGCAATATTCTCCGTATTAAACATTTAAATGTGCATGTCATGACAATACTTTTAAATTTAAACTAAATAACCACAAAACTAAATCAATGCCTAGTATTTCAAACTATAGTTTGTTACATATTGTAATTTTGAAAAAGCTATATACATAATCTATAAAGAAAGTTTTTAAAAATAAAAAAAAAGAAACCAAACAAATAAAAGGATTAAAAAGAATTATATAATAACTAATATGTCATTCATTAAATAATAAAATTATATCATAGATATAAAAAAATGCTCTCAATTAATGTCTTGTATAGTAGTATAGATTGAATTGATGACTTTGAGTTTTGTAGGATAGTTTGATTCTTGGCGAAAAGTTAGAGAATTGTGATAACTTGTGGGACAAAACTTGTCACATTAGAAAGGAGAATTTGGCTTATGGGAGCTCAACACATAAATCTCGTTTTTGTAGTTCAAAGTAAGTATCTAGTGAAAAATTATCACGTGTCCATCTTAAAAGTAAACGTTAATTTACACTGTATAGGTCGAGAACTAAATACACTCAGTCTTAGACACTTATTATGTATTCGTTTAGGGAAGACTATGAAACAAGAAAGGTCGTTAAGATGGACAATTATTTACAGGTTTTGAATGATCATGTTCTAAATCATATTCTTGGTTAGGATTGTAAACAAAATAATTTTCATTTGCTATAAGGGTCTCAATTTTAAAACTCACTTTAGACCTCAAAAGAGTTGAGTTGCCTCTATATATTTGGGTCTCTCGGATGTCTTGTATGGACCATATGAACAATATATTTATCTTTTTTTTGGGAGGCTATTCCTTTTTCGTGCTTTTAGTATTTAGTTTTTACTTTTCATTTGTCTCCTAACCTGTTGTCACCTCCTACATGTCTTCTT
>CM044001.1:114838157-114885657 GCA_024085815.1 Flaveria linearis | reverse complement strand
CATATACATATACATATACATATATATATAGATGTATATGTGTATATATATACGTATACGTTGTTTTTGACCTATTTGTTTTCTTGTGCAGATATGTCTTCCGATTCTGAGATTGAGGCTGACGTTGTTGACCATATTGCTGAGCATCCTTGGCTGCAGTTTGAGGCCGGTTCCATTGAGCACGCTAAGTGCTCAAAATTTATTCGTATGAAGATTGGTCATCAAAAGGCCGTAGATTGGGAGGTGATGGCTGAGTTAGGAGAGCGCGATCGTCTTGCTGCTATTATCGGAGACGATACGCCGTGGAGACGTCTTTTTGAGATCGCGTTCTTACCGTCCCACCGTGAGCTGGTAGTGGAGTTTTTATCCACATTTACCTATATTCGTCCAGATGAGATGGAGGAGGACGATGAGCGCTCGGAGATTTCTTTTACGCTTTGTGGACATGCACATCAGATGTCCATTGAGCAGTTTGCAGTTGTCTCGGGGCTTTATTATGAGCCGGAGACTGTTACCCCTGTGTTTACCGAGGGTATTACTGAGATGGAGGAGGGTACATTGAGAGAGTGGTGGCCTCAGATTGCCGGAGGTCCGTTTCAGATAACTAAGGGCAGGGTCACCGGCATTCGAGATCCTCTCATCCGTTATCTGCATCGCATGATCGCCACGTCCATCACGGGACGTGGCAAGAGTCGGGAATGGTGTACCATTCCCGACTTATTTTACTTATACTGTTTGATTACGGGGACCAGGTGTAACCTGGCGAGATGTTTGGCGGAGTATTTTGCGTCGTATTATCATCGCCAGGAGCGAGGAGCGGTGTACGGCGGCGCGTACATCACGTTGATTGCCCGATCTTTAGGTTATCTTCCTCGGCATCTTGGTGACGTGTCTCCGTCGATCGAGCCGGTGAGATTAGATCGTCGTACGCTATTCGGCATGCGTATTATACGCCAGTTTCCGGTTGGCATACGATTCTCTCTTCGACCCGGGGAGATCTGGCAGCCGGCACCAGTTCAGCAGCTCGGCATTGCCGATCCACTGCAGCAGCACGGGCAGCCGCATGATCAGCACCACCCGACGAGCAGCCACATGATCAGCCGCCTCCTCAGCCACATCAGCCGCCTCCTCAGCCTCAGTTCCCGCGACATATTTATAGAGAGGTGAGGCTACCAGCACGTGTGGAGACATTGTTGCAGGATATGTCTAGGAGCTTTACGGCAGCAGAGTCGATGGCTCGATCGCGTTGAGGATCTGATGGAGTGGCAGGTTCAGGTAGAGATTGCGCGGCGTTCTGGTACTGATCCTCCGCCGTTGCCACCGCCTCGAGATTACCCTGACTCCCCGTAGTTTTGCTTTGTAATTTTTATTTTGTTATGTAATTTAAAAACTTTGTAAATATATTATCAGTTTATGATTATCTTTTATGTTTATTATCAGTTTATGTTTATCTTTGTAAATATATACATACAATACATACATACAGACATATAGACGTACATACATACATACATACATACATACATACATACATACATACATACATACATACATACATACATACATACAGACATACATACAGACATACATACATACAATACAGACATACATACAGACATACATACATACAGACATACATACATACAGACATACATACAGACATACATACACACAGACATACATACATACATACATACACACATACATACACACAGACATACATACATACAGACATACATACAGACATACATACATACAGACATACATACAGACATACATACATACATACATACATACAGACATACATACAGACATACATACAGACATACATACATACATACATACATACATACATACATACATACATACATACATACATACATACATACATACATACACACATACATACACACATACATACATACATACACACATACATACATACATACATACATACATACATACATACATACATACATACATACACATATACATACAGACATACACACAGACATACATACATACAT
Organism: Flaveria linearis; assembly: GCA_024085815.1. Lineage (NCBI taxonomy): Eukaryota > Viridiplantae > Streptophyta > Magnoliopsida > Asterales > Asteraceae > Flaveria > Flaveria linearis. The sequence continues at coordinate 114,883,630 of CM044001.1, read as the reverse complement.
ACATACATACATACATACATACATACATACATACATACATACATACACACATACATACATACATACACACATACATACATACATACATACATACATACATATATACATACATACATACACACATACAGACACACATACAGACATACATACAGACATACATACATACATACATACATACATACATACATACATACATACATACATACATACATACATACATATACATACAGACATACACACAGACATACATACATACATACATACATACATACATACATACATACATACATACATACACACATACATACATACATACACACATACATACATACATACATACATACATACATACATACATACACATATACATACATACATACATACATACATACATACATACATACATACATACATACAGACATACATACATATATATATATATATAAAACTCAAAAAATTAAAAAAATATATATATATATATATAGCTATACGCCGCGTATAGACCCATACGCGACGTATAGCTCCTCCACGTACAGTGCTCATGCGACCACGTATAGTGCTCATGCGACCAATTCTTTTGCGCTATACGTGGCGTATGGTTCCATACGCCACGTATAGGTGGTGTCAGATGTACTTTTTGTACCATGTACGATACATACATACATACATACATACATACATATATATATAAAACTCAAAAAATTAAAATATATATATATATAAGCTATACGCCGCGTATAGACCCATAAACTTCCGCTATTTGATTACTTAAGAGGCAAGGTGGCGTATGGATCATCATAAACTTCCGCTATTTGATTACTTAAGAGGCAAGGTTTCACACATAGCTCTTGATTTATTAGTTGCCGAAAACACTAAATTGCATGTGATGCGCTCTGCAAATGCAACATGTGGTTGTCATCTTTTCACTAGTTGTGGCTTGCCTTGTGCTTGTCGGCTGGAAAAATATGAACATTCTGGTAATAGCCGCTCCATCATTATCATTTTTCTATTAAAGGGACAAATTATATATTAATTTATACTTTATAATGCAGGCACTAAAATTCCATTAGATGCAATTGACGTATTTTGGACGAAGCTTGATAACATTAAGCCACCATATACGGTGGATGAAAAAGTTGATGTTGAAGAAGAAATGGAACGGGTGAAATAACAAATAATGACACAACCCGCAGCTGTAAAATTTAGTTTGGTGGAAAAAATAAAAAAATTGTGTATCCATGGAAAAATAACAAAAAAGCGCCCGTTGTTCAAACAGATATTCGCGGTCGTCCAACGTTAAAGGTTCAACAACAAAAGTATGACACTCAACAAAGTACGTGCGACATGCCGAGACATAGCTCGTTTATTGCGTCTCACATTTCCGGAAGAACAAGTTCAGCTGTAAAGCCCCAGAAGCCTGCCATGCAACATAGTCGTTCAACATCATGGTACTAATGAGTTTTCTTCGATTATCGGAGATCACCAATTAAACAATATAAACAGGTTAAAAAATTGGATTCCGTCAATCTTTCATCAGTATATTTCACGTATACGAGATGTCCGACCCGATGGAAATTGTGGTTTTCGATCAATAGCTTTAGGCTTAGGGTTTGACGAAAATAAGTGGATGTATGTGCGGACACAGCTTTTAGAAGAGTTGGACAGACATGAATTGGAGTACAGAGAAGTTTTCGATACTCTGTACCCCGGACAGTATAACGAATTACGTCACACCATCGATTGGCAAAGTGTGAAACCTGCACCAGAAGAACATTGGATGATAATGCCGTATACGGGATTAGTGGTTGCTCAAAAGTTGGGGTTATTCTTCATTTACTAAGCAATAATGGTTGTCAAACATTTTTTCCATTATGGGCTGATCCGAAAACTGTTATGCCTCATCATGTCGTGTCGATCGTTCATGTCAACAATAATCATTTCGTCCACGTTAAGCTAGAAGGAGATTATCCGATGCCAACATTAAGTAATCTTTGGATTCTTAACCGAAGCGTACGTGCTGCAGAATGGGAGATTATGTATAGGATTCGTATCTCGGAATACAACGCAATAATAGAGAATAACCGAGAAACCCCAACTTATATAAATTTATTTTAATTCATAATTTGTAATATGCGAATTATATATTTTAATTCTAATTTTATTATTGTATTCGTATTATATTGTTTAAATAATTTTAATTTAAATTATGTATATATTAAAATAAAAACTCAAAAAATTAAAAAAAATTATATATATATTAAAACTCAAAAAATTAAAAAAAAATAAATATATAAGCTATACGTCGCGTATGGGGCCATACGCGGCGTATAGCTCCTCCACGTATGGGTCATAAGTTACGTATGGGTATAAAATGTCAAACCCTATACGCTGCGTATGGTCCTATACGCCGAGTATAGGGTATAAAACGTCAAATCAACAATGTACCCTATACGCCGCGTATGGCTCCATACGCGGCGTATAGGGTATAAAACGTTAAATCAAGAATGTACCCTATACGCCACCGCGTATGGACCCATACGCGACGTATAGGGTACAGGGGTGTTGATTTAAAATTGTGGGTGTCTAAATAAAGGAACAATTTTGTTATAATGATGTCTATATTTCTCTACATAATAATTGATACTTATTGTCGTTATTCCCAACACTTTTATCACATATGCTTACTTTTCAAGGGAGATTCTAACACTTGAAATTTCTACCATGACATGACTGCAAGAAAAAAAAAATCTGATTTACGTACTGAAAGTGATCACAACCAGAAAAGTGTCACTATATTTGAGATTTAATTGACAAATTATAAACTATTATACATTTAAAATTGATTTTTATTATTATAGTTTTCTTTTAAGATATAATTTAGTGTGAATCTCTGATAAATTGTACTATTTGATATTTAATATTAATCTATATACTGTTGTCTTACATTTTTATATAATTTTATTCTAAATGGATTTATTTAAGGAAAAATTACCTAAATAGTCATTTGATCAAACAAAATTATCATTTTAACCATTGACTTTTTGCTATTTAATTTTTGGCCATGGTATCGCTTCATACCTTTAATTGTATCGCCCAAGTGAGCCTGTATGTTTTCAAACAATAATTTACACAAACAACCCCATACTATCAAATTATTATCTTTTAACTCTCAAAATTATTTAAATTAATAAGTTATAATAAAATACGCTTTTTAAATATATAAAAAAAACACAATAAGGTATTGTTTAATTAAAAAAACGTTTCTTTTTGAATATTTCTTTCAGAAAACCTTTGTTTATTTTCAAAATCATTTTTATATTTCTAAAAAAACTTTATTTAGAAAGTTTTAATCAACTTTTTATTTAAAAAACTATTCTTAATTTTAAGAAGACGATTCTTTTGAGGTTTTGTTAGCTTATCCTAAAACAAATTTTATTTAAACAACGTTTTTTCAAACTCTTTTTTAGACTTTTTTGAAAATAAAATTTAGTTTTTCAAATAATTCTTTTAATTCAAAAAACCAAAAATGTGATATTTACATTAAACAAGTTTATTATTTTATTTTTTTGTATTTCATTTTTTTTGTCATGGAATTGATTTATTAAACTAATTTATGATTTTTGATTAAATTATGAGTAACAACAAAGGATACAAACACTAAATAAACAAAAATGTAAGGGGTAAAAGTGAAATAAAGAAAAAGATGAAGTGAGTAGAGTGAAACAAATATTGGAGATACAATTGTACTTATGTATCGCCAGTTGACGATATTGTATTTCTTTTTCTCTTTTTTTTTAAGTTTTGGCGATACAAACCCATTTATGTATCGCTGACTCAGCGATACGAGCGATACAGACAACCTCAGGTATCGCTGGTAAGCGATATTGTGACACGTGGCATCCTTTGATTGGTGGAATAATTTAGAAAACTTTGTTTTCAATGACTAAAATTGTAAAATTAATTGGTCAAATGGTTATATTGGTAATTTTCCCTTTATTTAAACTAAAGTATATTTTGTCATAACTCTTAAAATATATTTTTTTAAACGGGATACACTAGGTATGTTTGTTTGTTTCTTAAAATATACTTTTGTATATTTTTAAGAGATAGATTCAGCGACAAATTTTATAAAATATATTTTGTAACGAATGAATTTAGTAAATTTAATTATACATTAAACTGAGTTTTCATAAATGATATCCTTTGTGACATACACTTAAGCATTTAGTGACACTATTTCTTGTAGTAAATGACATCCTTATCAACACAACAGTTGCACAAGTCACTAACACTGATTAAATTACCATGTGTATCCCTAACGTTTATCCATTTTAACCGTTTATATCCTTATGGTTTCAAAGTCTCGATTTGCGTACCTGACGTTTATAGTTTTAACCGTTTGCATCACTAATGTTTTTATTATGTAACCATTTGAATTAAAATGACTAATGGTGTTAGTCAAAGTCTGTTAACATGTCTCACATCATTTGTCTTTTGTAAGGGTATTTTTGATATTTTCTTTTACTCCTGTTTTTTAGTATTTTCATAATTCCATCTATTTTCATTTACAATCATCGATATCTTATCATCATTCACCATAACCATCATCACCACCACCAACTACACCCACCGGCTCATCACCGCTAACCATCCCCACCAGCCACCGATTAACAGGTGAAACACCTTTAACAGGTGAAATACCATCAAAGTTATCGGGTTTAACGGATCTGTACAAGCTCTCCGGTGGAGCAATCACCGGAATTGCAATCGGATCGATCTGTTCTGTGTCTTCTGTTAATTTTAGTATTTTTGTTCTTTTTGTGTTGTAGGAAGAGAAACCACAAGGAAAACACAACATCAAAGGATTTGAAGAAAACAAAGCATATTGAAATTGAAATCCCCGGTAAGAAGGTGAATTCAAAATCAAAATCAATCAAGAACGTTGACACTTTCCCATCGTTAATAGCGGCGGTGATTAGCGGTGCAAAGGGGAAATTCGGCGAGGTGAGTAAGAAGCTAGTGTTCTTGTAGAAGAACAAAGAGTGAAATGTATTTGATTCAGATAATTTCCAGATCAGCGAGACAAAGAAGAGAGGGGAGAGAGAGAGAGAGAGAGAGAGAGAGAGAGAGAGAGAGAGAGAGAGAGAGAGAGAGAGATATAGAGAGAGAGAGACAGTAGTGTGAATGGTGGTTACACAGTGGTATGGTGGTGGTTATGGTCCGGCGGTAGCGGTGGTGGTGATGGTGTACTACCGTGAAGAGAGAGAGAGAGAGAGAGAGAGAGAGCAACGATGTAATTCGGTGGTTACATGGCGAGCGATCTGGAGATGGCGGTGGTGGTGGCGGAAAAATGGTGCAGTACCGGGAAGGAGAGAGAGATGAGAGAGAGAATGGTGGGTGGAGGTGAGGGGGACCATATTGATTATGATGATGATGATGTTAGTCTGATAAGATGAGGAGGGGAAGGTTGGGGTGAGAGTGGTTTAAATGAATTGGGGTTCATGTTATTTTTGTCAATTTACCAAAAACTAATGGTTAAATTTAACGGCGTTAGTGTCGGAACTCAAATGGGTACGAAAATGAAACGTTAGGGGGTAAATTGAGATTTTGAAACTGTAAATATACAAATGGTTAAAATAGATAAACGTCAGAGATGTAAATGGTAATTTAATCTTAAAATTTAGTATAAAGTCTCCTATAATTATTTTAAAAAAAATTATATTTTTTTAAAATAAAGATAAACTATTATATCCAAAACTACTACTCTCTATGACGAACATACCTTTAAGCGATGTGTGCCACTAGATTTTTTTAAGGATGTCTTACCTTTAAGCGATGTGTTCAACTAGATTTTTTTAAGGATGTCATGAGTGTTTCAGAATCGTAGCTCTAAAATAACATCTTCACTTACTTCTTTCTCGTTTGGAGGATCCTCCGCATGTTGAGTGATATCCCCCCAACCTATTTTCTTCTTCGGAATCCTATTGTGGAATATAATGTAAACGTATATAGTGCTTCCAATTCTAGCTGATTGTGTGTGTGCAGAAAGATATTGAAGCACCCGACATTTATTTTAAAGGACGTCATTGGCGCATTTAACGTCTTTTCGTGCCGTTTCTTGTGTCCTATTAAACCGTTTTTATTATCATCGTTTAAAAACTAATATGAATTCACCGTATTGCTCAATTTGGATATGTTATGTACAAGGTAATAACCATATTTATATTTGTTTCCATTAATCACAAATGGACACTTTGAGACCATTCTAGCTAGCTATAATATTTTTTTTAACAAGGGCACCAGTTGAAAACATTTATGTTGTTGTTGTTACTTGCAACTTCAAAATATGCATGTCAAATCCATAAATCCTTAAAAGCACAACTTTAGGGATTATTAACGGATGCTCGTGATCACACCTCGTGTGTTTCCCCTCGCCAATCTGTTGGCAATTCCTTCAATCTATATAAGTGTGTAGTCAATGCCCCATAGCATCCCACGAAACCATGCGCATGGTACAAAAGCTGGGTGTCATTATACATGGGTTTACGTAGAAATTCTTTGTTGTACAATTTAATGACGTCACAAAAGAGTTGCAAATTTTCTCGTGAATCCTCTCGGACATATTCAAATACTCATCAAGTGTGTCAGCGTCATGGTAATGTTTCACTATGTGAGCAGCTAGAGAAATTAATGTTGAACTTGTCCGGAGAATAATCCATCGGTAAAGTATCTATCGGGAATTAATCACAAATGTACTGACATTATTTTGTTAGAAAACAAATTGCGTACAAGTATTTTCCCGCTAGAACTTCACCCGGCGGATGCCCTGGTAACTGCTATTACCGGCCAACGGTCAACGGATTTCTTTGTCCGTAAAAGTCCAGTTTTCTTGTAATGTATCCTTCCACACAAATAAATATACAAGTTGTCTAATTGGAAAATTTCTTAACAAAAACTTTTAAATCGTTGCGTTAATATTCAACACTAAAGAACCGGCCAATTGACGAAAATTATATATAGTTGCCGGGGGAATATTATGCATAATTTTTTTATGAAATCGGGCAAGAAATTATATTTAAATTAGAATTATCCTAGAAAAATGATTTTTCCATAACTTGCTGCATTGAGCAAGTCCCATGCAACTATTTTCACATGTGTGCTATGTTGTAAATTTATAATATATGCCACATTCTTTCAAGAAATTGTTTTTCTATATAAAGCAGCATTGGAAGTCACTTCCTCATAGGTTGTCTGCAAAATCAACCATCACATAATTTGTCTTTTCACAAGACTTCTCATTTATAGCGTAAACATATGCTGAAATGGAATCTCCACAACTACTAACACAAAGCCATGGGAGTGTACAAGAGCTCGCAAAAGAACTCAAACGCGATGTCCCTCAACACTACATTCAGGAACACCGCGAACCCACCTTTGTTTTTAACCACTCGTCAACTTTGCCCTCGATCCCAGTTATTGACATGAACGACTTCAACAGCATACTAGAATCCGACAAGGATCCACTGATAAACCTGCGGTCGGTATGCAAGGAATGGGGAATCTTTCAGGTTAAGTATATATCTTTGTGTAAATAAGATAGACTTATGTTTTGTGTCCATTATCCATGATACATATTGAATAACATATATATAGTTGGTGAATCATGGAGTTGACAAAGTGTTGATAAAGAAAATGAAAGAAGAATTGGTAAAGTTTTTCAACATGCCAGTGGAAGAGAAGCTGAGATACAAGTTAGTGGCAGGTGACTATCAAGGCTATGGTCAAACCATACTCCATACTCAAGATCAGAAAATTGACTGGGCTGATCGCTTCTATATGATCACCAATCCTCTTCATAGAAGAAAATCCAACTTACTTCCGGAGTTCCCTCCGGTGTTAAGGTATTTCCATCGTTCTCTTCTAGCACTATATATGCTGCATGTCCTGAATAATGATATGTAGTTGACATATATACGATCATCAGGACATCCAATTAACCCTAATACTTTTGTCTCTAAAATTTTGTTGGAAAATCACATGTATACCTAGCTATTAAAATGCAATTGGGCTCATGATAGTTAGTTGGCCAGGAACAATACTTTTTACTATATATTAAAAAACTGATGTTATGACTTATTAATTAATCAAATATCTCAAATATGATTGATAAAGAACAAAATGAATAAAGTTTTTTAATCCATCTCAATGAAAGTGAATTTATTTTCAATTCATTCAACAGAGATACAATGGAGAACTACTTGCACGAATTGCAAAAACTAGCTATGTGTTTGTTTGGGTTAACGGGGCAAGCGGTAGGAATTGACAAGCAAGAGATGGTAGATGTTTTTGAGGATGGTATGCAGTCGGTGAGGATGACTTACTATCCTCCTTGTCCCCAACCGGATCTGGTTATCGGTCTAACCCCTCACTCGGACGCTGCTGGAATCGCCATACTTCTTCAAGTTAACGAGGTCGAAGGTTTGGAAGTTAAGAAAGATGGCGTTTGGATCCCCGTGAACTTTCTTCCGGATGCTTTCGTTGTTAATGTCGGGGACATACTTGAGGTTAGGACTCTTCTTAATTATCTGTCTAGCTATCTTAAGTTCAAGAACAGTATTTGCTTCAAGGGTCCAGCTGAAAAAATAATTTAAAAACAAGAATACAAAACAAATGAATCCATCAATTATTATTTTTAATATCCTAAACTAAAACGTGGCTATTTATACATTTGATTCCGTTTGTTATAGATGAGATTACCTACTATTTTATGGTTATAAGTCCTTATCAAATGTGTTAAATAATATCCATTTGTATGTACTCAAGAGTGTTCTTGTCTTCCCTATTTGACCAATGGGAAACGGTTTTAAAATGCACAACTAGCTAGGACTGGTTCAAACAGAAACAGTCCAAAACGACATAACCAGACGGGTTCGATCTGTGATAGTTTCTGGTCCAACCAGCCGGTCCGGTTCGATCATGTAAACACCGACCAAAATCTACCGAAATGTTTATCAAGTAATTTGGTTGTGAATTTGAAAGTCAAGTTAAACACGTGGTCCAATACAATTAACTTCTCTAAACTTATACACATGTGGTCCTACACACCTTAACGAGGGCGGACATAATATATATTCACCGGAGTCATCTAAATACGGTGAATTTTTTCGTGCATATGAAAAATAGATGTATAAGTTTTTCGAGTGACAACAATGTATAGAAAAAATATACATTCAAACTTTGAAAAAAACCACGAGTTAATTAAATAAATAACTAAATAACTGCACTACCACTAAATAGTAAATACCCAATACCCGTAAAGATTAAGTTTTAAGATCAAAGGCAAAGACAACTCATGGTTGCATATTTGGACAAAAGAAACAGTAGGTGGCGTTAAAAAAATTTCAACACAAAATTGCAAATGAATATTATGTGTTTTTTTTTTACATTCTGATGATGATGTTTTTATTATTGATGTTTTTTTAATTGACCCAAAATTTTTGATGTACACTTCTATAAAATTGGAGCATTTAAAAAAATAATAACCTTATAAGAATAAATTCTTATATCCCCCACTGCACACCTTGATACCAAACTTCTTAGAGAAAAAGAAATCATACCAATCAAATCAGAGAACTCATCCCTAAAACTAGTCTGATGATCGAGGCAACTCATTTTATTTAAAAACTATTTATCAATTGTTCGTATAACCGATTTGTGACAAGTCTCTTACCTTATAATGGCGAGTCATTAATAGGATCCATTATCATGGTTGCTCCTTGCTAATGTGCTTGCAGATAATGAGCAATGGTGCGTATAACAGCATCGAGCACAGGGCAACCGTGAATGCGACGAAAGAGAGGATATCATTCGCCATGTTCTTCAACCCCAAGCTTGAAGCAGATGTTGGTCCTGCAAAGAGCCTCATAAAAAAAACAGGAGACCCGCCCTTGTATAAAACACTCGTAATGGAACAATACCTCAAAGACTTCTTCTCGCGAAAGCTCAACGGGAAGACTTTTCTCGAGAAAATGAAGATCAAATATGGTGAAGCCGGTGAAACTTGATCAAATATCCTAGACTTTTCATAAACATATATAATACTCATGCAAAATAAATAGATGCACGTACATATAATTTGTATAGTAGTTAATTAGTGTCTTTGTGTTGACCACGATGAGGATACTGAGCAAAATCTCATACCCTATGATAAAATAGATAATTTTACTTTGTTTTATTATTTATAGACTTTATTAATTTATATATTAATAAACTCAATGTATTAATGTTATGATAAATTGTGTATTTATTATTGTTTCTTACTTTTTTACTAGTGAGAATGTCCGCATATTGCTACGGGTGCATCTGTTTTGTATTATGTTATTTGGTACATCTATCTGATAATCTTTAATGTTGATATGTCATTATTTTTTAAAAATACGAGTGATCTTCATAAGTAATGATTTTAGAAATATGCTTACACTAAATTATCTGTACATAAATTATAGGACAATTTTGATTAAGCTCGTCAATAAATACTTAATATGCTTAGGCTACTTGTACATAATATTTAGAAGACAATTTTGATATTATAGAAATAATAACAAGAATTAAATGTCTAAGTTTCTTAAATTGTATCTAAAATGCCAATTTTTTCTTCCTTTTACCCTTATATAAGTATTATAGATATAGATAAGTTAAAGTAGTGATGCACAAAAAACCAACTGATATTGTAACCGGTTCCTATGCTAGTTACTAACCGATCTTAACCGGTGGTTACAAACTAGTTTTTAGTTTTGAAATTCCAAACAAGTTCCTAGCAATTACTTTAACTGGTTTTTTAACCACTTGAAATCCGATTAACCGAAAATCTGCTATCTTTTTTTAAAGAAACCTAGCTATGTTATTGGCCTATTACCCCATATGTTAGTATAAATTGTTAGAGGGTATATTGTTGATTCCTCAAGTGAACCAACACTTAAAAATGCTCTTTGACCTTTAATTTTATACACATCAAAAACACAAATGATGACTTTGTGAGGATCGTTATGTAATAAATATATAAAGGTATCTCCGATTTTGTATCTTTTTTTAACGAACCAATATTGTAATTTCTAAGTTTTACGACCAATAAATAATAAAGTTTATTACTGCGTTTATAATTACATATTTAGCCTTATATTAATAATTTCATAATATTTGTTTTTTTAACTGATCGAGTTGTCGTGATTGAATCAAAAAACAAAATAATTCAAAGGAACTAAGTACACATAACTAGTACGGGTAATCAAGAGTCGTCTCCAAAGAAAATTGATAAAAAGTGTAAAGCTTACCCTTAAGAAATTGAAATACGAAACAAATATATAAAACAACAAATATTTTTGGGTTTTTTTATTTAAAAAGCAATATGAATTAAAAGTACATAAATAACAAAGCATCAAATTTGATTAAAGGTTTTGAAACAATTATTAAAATAACAATCACTTTCGAGTTTCAAGTTCAAAAATCAACAATACAATTTATGAGAATTAGTTGGAAATCATATGCACGAAGCTTTGTAAAAATCCAACCCCTGCAACTCCAGTAGGAGAAGACGACCCCACCCCCAATTCCTCCACAAACCCCTCAAGTTTTCCGTTGATCCTCACCCTGTTCCCCAACTTCGGAGAATAACTGTTGTTCTTAGCTTTTCTCGCCGGACTTCGCGTAACGCCGTCGTTCGCCGTTGAACTCCGGCGATCTCCGGCGACCACCCATTTACCCGACCCGAATTCGTTTGGCTTCGTGGGTTTTGTTATGATCAGTGGGAGGTTCAGGTTGAGGTTGACTTTCGTGTAAACGTCGTCGTTTGGGGGAATGAGAGATTGTTCGGTGGGACTTCAGCAACTACATTTTCCGGCGGGATTGAGCTCTGGCGACACTGACTTCCGGCGAATTGGTTTCTTTGGGGTGATGGGTCGTTTTTTCTTGGATGATTTTCGTCTCGGGTCGGGTTGGTGATCGATTTCTGGTGAAGTAGTATGATTTCCTTTTATTAGTTGCAGGTTTTGAGGCGGAAAACAATGAAGAAGATGAGGGTGAAGATGATGAAGTTGTGATGGGTTGGGTTATGGTTAGTTTGTTCTTGAGTTATGATGGGTTGGGTTTTGATTAGTTGCAGGTTTTGGTTAGTTTGTTCTTGAGTTTGAGAGAGAGAGATTAGAGTGTGTATTGTGTTAAAGAAGGTGATGTGGGTGGGTCCCATGTTTTTTTTAAATTTTAAGGGTCGTTTAGTCTTTTAACAAGAGTTAACAAAATAATTTAACGGTGTTATTGTTTTGGATTCAAAATGGGAATAAAAACAAAACATTAGAGGGTATATAAGGATTTTTAAACTATAGAGATATAAATTGTTAAAATCATCAAACCTTAAAAATGCAAATAGTAATTTACTCTATTCAAAGACTTGAAAGAGTAAATTGCAATTTTCATACATGTGTTTTGGGGGTGTTAACAGGATCAGCCCCAACTTAATAGTTTGCATACATGAGTTTACGAATGTTAACACTTTACGTACCTCCGTCCAATTTCCGTTAAAAATCATTAAATCTCCCCCACGTGCTCCTCACGTGAGGGGCAAAACTGTCAATTCACCAAATTTATTAATCTTTTAAGAGTGAATTGCAATTTTCATACCTGTATATTAGGGGTGTTAACAGGATTAGCCCCAACTTAAGAGTTTGCATACCTGAGTTTACGAATGCTAACACTTTACGTACCTCCGTCCAATTTTCGTTAAACAACCGTTAAATCTTCCCCATGTGCTCCTCCCATGAGGGCAAAACTGTCAATTCATTGTGAGCATCCTCTACAACAACCTCTCTCTCCAAACCATACCTTCCATCCCCTCCCTCCAAAACCTCTCGCTGGAGACTCTCAAACTCACCGTCTCCTACCGCTGCCTCACCACCCTCAAACCCTACCCCACCGCCCACATCAGCCACCTCACCGTCAACAACCACCGCCTCTATGCCGCCTCCGGCGATCAAATCCACGTATTCGACACAAGGTTGTTCTCCCTCATCAACACTTTCACTGTCAACGATTCCCCATCAGGTTCCGTCAAATCCCTCACGTTTCATAACGGAAAAGTGTTCACATCTCATAAGGACAGTAAGATCAGAATATGTAAACTAACGGAACACAAACGACATAAACACGTCGGAACCCTACCGACGGTGCAAGATTCATAAATTGGGTGAATTGACAGTTTTGTCCCTCACGTGAGGAGCACGTAGGGGAGATTTAACGATTGTTTAACAAAAATTGAACGGAGATACGTAAAGTGTTAGCATTCGTAAACTCAGGTATGCAAACTGTTAAGCTGGGGCTGATCCTACTAACACCCTAAAACACAGGTATGAAAATTGCAATATACTCTTAAAAGATTAATAAATTGGGTGAATTGACAGTTTTGCCATCACGTGAGGAGCACATGGGGGAGATTTAACGATTTTTTAACGGAAATTAAACGGAGGTGCGTAAAGTGTTAGCATTCGTAAATTCAGGTATACAAACTGTTAAGTTGGGGTTGATCCTGTTAACACTCCCAAAACACATGTATGAAAATGCAATTTACTCGACTTGAAATTATATGATTGATGTTTGTCGGTAGTGACTTTTGATCACTAAACGTGAAAACAGTAACACAGTCAAATGGGTTGCATATACAAGAATAAAAAAGCAAGTGGTGTCTAACTGTCTATATTTGTTTTGGTTGCAAGTTCAAGTGGGCTCGATCAAATTAGTTGCAGCCCAGAAAAGCCCAGAATCACATCAACGACGTCTTTAGGCCAGTAGGGTAATTATTTAAGATTTGTAGTATAAATCATTGAAATGTAGTCTTATATAATAAAGGAAATTAAAAAAAAAAGAAATACTAGAACTAAAAAGAGTGTAAATATGCACTTCTAGCGATGACTAATCATCACCATGGATAAAAGATAATTTAATTAATGTTTTTATATAAACTTATAGCGACCATTTGTCGTCGTAATAAGTAAAATTAAATTTCACATCGTCTCTTAAGGTAAAATTAAATTAAAGTTAAACTAGTTTTTATTTACCTTTGTCGTGGCGGTTAACCGAAAAACAATATTCCACTGAGAGTATAGCATTATAAAGAAATAGGTCCACCTTTAACTTTTTAAATCAGTGAACTGTACGGTTAATTATAAAAAAAATCAATAAAAATTTAAAGTTGGTGACTACACGGGTCCGGCGTCATGCCTCATATGAGCCATCCAAATCGCTGAGAAGTTTTCTAAAATATGAAAGTATAATATACGGTTTAAATGTGGCTTTCATTGAGCATTTATAATTTTTAAAGCACCATATTGTTAAACGTGATCAAACTAAATATATATACTTCACAAGAGTATATCAAGTTCAGACATCAATATCACATCATAACTAGTTCCTGCAAAATTCAACTTTTCTCTAAATTAAGAGTTCTCGGTCAACAAATTAATCATGGAAAAGTTTTCTAATAAAATCATATTTCCTCTAAAGATATGTTTTTAAGTTTAACAACAATTTGTTCCTTCTAATTACATCTAATGTGATTTATCACACCATCTTTATGAGGGCCAACACTTATGTTTCTGGACGAAAATGTCATAGGCACAAACAAGGGCATGTAATATATGTGTTATATAAAAAAATTGTTTCATCTTATCTGTTTATCATTTTTACTATACTAATGAACCAGCATAGACAATTGAAGTTGGTATAAAGAGTATTTGATTAAACTAAGGTTTTGTATAAAGATAATTTAAGTTGGCATACAACCTTTATAATAGATGAAAAGAGTTTAGATTATATTTTGAAAAGGGCTCAGTGAGCTTAATTATCTAGTAGTGGCTTATTGGATAGGTTTTTTCTGTCAAATAAAGATGATAATGTAGGACCAGTGAGTCCATGTGGATGCGTTAAAGAATATAGAGTTGATCCCTTGATTAATAAGTTAATCATTCAGGGATCAAATCTTGTGGATGCCCTATAGATCATTCATGTTGGTGCAATTAGGGAACAATATATATTACTACCTTCATGGCATGTGTCATTTTATCCTTTAGGGTCTTGACTGTTGACTTTTTGTTTTGGCTCAAAATGTTAATTTCTTTTGTTTCTTTGATTATTAATCCATACCACAACAAAAAAACATGACTTTACAATAAATTAATTTTGTAAAATTAAATCATTATGTTGTTTCAGTATACTGAAAGAAGTCTAACAAACCAATGGTTTCCCACGGTCGTAAAAGAGGATGCGATCTAATATGTTAAAATTGACTTCTAACAAGAAAAAAATATAGTAGAATGTGGTTTTAGTTAAGTTAAAAGTAGTATTAACAAGGAAATACTAGAACACAATTTAGTATAGTTAAAAGAAGCTAGATTACATATATACAATATTTGTATAGTTAAGAGTAAATTACCATTTGCATCCCTAACGTTTGTTCATTTTAACCATTGTATCCCTGCGGTTTCAAAATTGTCATCCGCCCCCTAACGTTTCGTGTTATTTTCATTTGAGTATATAAGTTTCATTTTTATCTCCATTTGAGTTCAAATTATAACACCGTTAATGTTTCTGTTAAAATTATTATTAAAAAAACAAAATTACCCTTCAAATTAAATAATAACATAAAAACCCTTATGGGTCCCCTCTATCAACATCATCTTCTTCAAACCACCACCACCATAACCACCCCTATCACCACCACCGCAGCACCTTAGCCACCCATCACCACCACCGCAGCACCTTAGCCACCCATCACCACCACCGCAACCCTTATCAGCACCACCGCCGCAGCCGCCCAACACCACCACCGCAGCCGCCCAAACACCACCACCGCAATCGCCCAGCACTACCACCCATCACCATCACCACCACAGCCCTAAAAAGAAGTTGAATTACCTCTGAGATGTTATCATTGATGCCCATGGCATCAGAATCGGATGGAGATGACACAGAGAAGCCTGAACCCTTTAAAATGGTTTTCTTCCTTTCCCTGTTGACGAGCCGCTAGGTGCAATAGTGTTGCCCCTTTACCATCTCTTATGTTTACAAACCGCGAAAACCCCCTGAAATATGAAATCCCCAATTCAATTCAAAGATATTTAAAGGTTTGATTTGCTAAAAAAGATTGATTTGCAGTGAAGGAATGTATATTCATAGAAAAAGCAAAGAGACCCACCAAGAAACCGCAACGTGTGAGGTTCTTGCAGAGGAAAGAATACTCTGCAGACAATCAGAGTGGCCATAATAAGCAGCATAGTGCAAGCAGCCGGGGGAGTCGAGGCGGTTGCAGAGAGGGGTTCTGCAGGCGACGCCACCGAGGGTCTTAGATTTGGAGGGGTCGAAGATGGGGTCGGACTGGGTGTAGCATCTCTGGCAGGGAGAGCACCGGATCCAAATGACGTCGCTTCCGGTGTCGAGTACCATGTAGGCGTACCTGGGGGGAGTCCCTATGCCGATGCGGGTGAAGTACTCGCCGGAGCCCTGGGCAAGGCCGGAGATGACGGAGCTGCTGAAATCCGCCTTTGAATTGGTCCGACCTCCAGCTCTTCTGCTGAGGATGGCTTTGACTCTTATAGAGTCACGGAGGAGGCGGCTTCTGAAGAGAGACTCCGAGGTGGCATTGGCATTGACATTGGAACTGCGGTGCTGGTGCTGGGCGGCTGCGGTGGTGGTGCTGATAAGGGTTGCGGTGGTGGTGATGGGTGGCTAAGGTGCTGCGGTGCTGGTGATAGGGGTGGTTATGGTGGTGGTGGTTTGAAGAAGATGATGTTGATAGATGGGACCCTTTTTATGTTATTATTTAATTTGAAGGGTAATTTCGTCTTTGTAATAATAATTTTAACAGAAATATTAACGGTGTTAATAATTTGAACTCAAATGAAGATAAAAATAAAACGTATAGACTCAAATGAAGATAACACGAAACGTTAGGGGACGGATGGCAATTTTGAAACCGCAGGGATGCAAATGGTTTAAAATAAACAATCGTCAATTAAGAGGGTGTGATCTACGAAAAAATTTAGAAAGTTAAAAGTAGTGTTAATAAAAAATACTAAAACACAATTTTAATAAAGTTAAAAGGATATTAGATACAATCTTAGTATAGAAGGGGTTTTAAAAAAATGATTAGAATAAGATTTTATTTAAAAGGATAAAATTAAATGATAACAAAGTTTTAGTATTGTTTTAATGAAATTACTTACACTTCTTCAAACAACAAATTTTGAAATTTGTTCATTTAAATTAAAAAATTAAAATTAAGCAACCAAAACGGATAATATATACACTTAATTACTAATATTTAGTGCTTAATCAATATTTGTTTACAAATTGACTTAATTGAGTAATTATAAAATTTGGTTATTATTTACTTAATTTTTTTCTGCAAGTTTAACTTTTAATTAGGTTAACTGGAAAATAATATTCATTGAATTTCTTTCATATATATTGTATAATATGAATTTTGCAACTTTGATTTGACGGCATGAATAGTACTATTCATCATGAATAGTACTGTTCACCATATCTTATCTTCTTCAACCCCACTCACCATCAGACATCACCATCGCCCCCCTGCGACCTCCGCCTCCTCCATCAGACCCAATCGGAGGTTCATGACTCGCCGGAATCGGATCCGCAGTGCAACCGGTGCTCCCTCTTCCTCCTCTTCATCGGCCTCGCCCTCCTCCACCTCCTCCTCGCTGTCTGCAATCTCCTCATCATCTTCCCCTTTCCTCACCCAGGTAACAATACACCATTCACGATACCTTATCTTCTTCAACCCCACTCACCATCAGACATCACCGACCTCTCACATCGCCGTCGACCTCCCATCACCCATCACACGCCGTCGAGCATTCAAGACCCACCGTTGAGCATTCAAGACCCAGTCGATCTACCCTCTTAAAAACCCATGTCTGCTGCTCTTCTACTATCCTCCATAGTATCCTCTGATTTCCATTTCTGTGGATTCTTGTGCGTTTGTGTCTTTTTGCTGAACAAGAAGCAACAGACCTCTGATTCTTATATACGTAAGTTTTTTGTTGATTCTTTGTTATTGTTACTCTGATTTTGATTTACCGATTCAGGTTACAAATTTGATTGATTCATGATACAAATTGGTATGTAGATTTGATTATTGATACATGAATGTTATTGATGCATATAAGGTGCTCGACTAAATGTCTGTGTTGGGTAGATTTGATTATTCTGATAAATGAATGTTCATAGCAACTTGATCATGGAAAGCATTAAAAGGGTTTATTAGTTTTCTTGATACTTGAAGCTCAAAAGTTTTTGTGGTTGATAACACCACAGTGGGTGTTTGCACACCTTATTATGATCCATTCCTCTATCGGTTGATTTCCGACTTGCTAATCTCACACAATACAATCAAAATCAACACCACAAAAATGAATATACTTTATTGCATATGATGCAATCATTCCTCTTTCTCCTATTTGGTAACATCTTATCATTCCTATTTGCAAACTTGTACTTGTCGAATCATCCTCAACTTAAATATTAAGTTGTGACAGTCATAATACGTGTAAGGAATAAGCAAACATAGCAAAAAAAACTTAATCTCATCATCAAGTTTCTATACATTATCATCATCGCTATTTCTAGCTGGGTTGTAAGTCTTTGTAGTGATAAGAAGTGCAGCAATATTAGATCATCAGTTTCAGTGAGGTTATGTAGAATCACTGCTCCGTTGCCTTGAAAAATGAAATTTGAGGGGTGGGATTTGATATATTAATATGAAGGGCATTTCCTTTGTGGTTTTGCGACGGATGATCAACGATCGACGACGGCACGAAGGGGTGGTGGTGGTGCTTCCAATTTTAACACTTGGGGCAGGGGCGGTGGACGAGGGAATGGTATAAATAATAATAATAATAATAATAATAATAATAATAATAATAATAATAATAATAATAATAATAATAATAATAATAATAATAATATTACTACTAGAGGTGTTGTGGTGAAGAAAGATAAGATATGCAACTTTTGGACACAAGATAGTTGTACTTTTGGTGAAAGGTGCAGGTTTTTGCACGCATGGTGTACGGGTAGTTTTGCGATGTTAACACAGCTTGAAGGCCACCAGAAGGTGTAATTTGGATCAATTTGATTTTTTTTTTTGGTTATTTGTACCTTCTTGATGTTTGATTTACTTAAATTTGTGTTTTTTGTTGATTAATTGACAGGTTGTTAGTGGTATTGCACTACCAGTTGGATCTGATAAACTGTACACGGGCAGTACAGATGAGACCGTGAGGGTCTGGGATTGCCAATCTGGACAGGTTGCTATATGTTCATGACTGTTATTTATATATCTGATTATTATGTATGCTATGCTAATAGTTTTCGTTTTGGTTGGATTTATTTATTGTGATTCTTTTTTGTTTCTTTTTAGTATGCAGGGGTTATTAATTTGGGTGGTGAAGTGGGATGTATGCTCAGTGAAGGCCCATGGATGTTTGTGGGTCTATCAAATCTTGTAAAAGTAATTATGTAAAGCAGGTTAAGTTATTTGTTTTGATGTAGTTTATGCGTTGACTTTATGTTTTGATTATCTTACATTTTTTTATTGTTACCACATCATTATAGGCTTGGAATGTGCAAACTTCTACAGAGCTGAGTCTAAATGGACCTGTTGGCAAGTTTATTCTCTGGTTGTGGGCAATGATTTACTCTTTGCTGGTATACAGGTAACTTTTTGTGAGTAATGATATTTGATCTAATGATGGGTCTATTATACTTTGATTGAAAATGTAAGGCTCTATGCAGGATGGGAATATATTGGCATGGAGGTATAATGCTGCAGCCAACTGTTTTGAACCAGCTGCATCGCTTTAGGGCCACACCTTCTCGAGGTGAAACAGGGGTAGGTACGTGAACCTTTTTCAATCCACATCATTTATCAATAATACACCATGTTTCGGTGTTTATGAGTCGATAATGATGACGACACTTCATCTGAGATTTGTGTGCCTCTGTTACTTTTAGTTGATTGTTCGAAATTGTTGAGGTGTTATTTTTGTATGCTTCGGGTTTCTTGGTTATTGCTATCATGACTGTGGCTGAGTGGTTAATTGGCGTGGCATACTCGGTGACGGCAGGTGTGGTGTTCTACACCTGCAACCTGTGTTGCAGCCATGCTAACCGAAACCCAGATCTGAGCAAAAAAATTATTTTTTTAGAAACCAAACGTTAACTTGAGATCAATAATCATGTTCGCTTATGTCTTTTATTTAGAACAAACTCCGCCTTTCTTAAAAAAGCCCACGATGGTAGAAACAATATGCATTTATCTGAGCCTTGGTTCGATCTTTTCAGTTTTAAAGACGCGCAACGCGCGTCTGTGTATCATCCCTAGTTCCACTTAAATCATTTAATTTTAATAAGTTTGAATATCTAGAAAAAAAGATTCACAAAATTAAAAGCAATATTGAAACATGAATGTTTTTGTTAAAGAAAACCATGAAGTATGTTTAGTGAACGCTGAACAAACTTCGTTACAAATTTACAGTTAGAAGAAATATTTATTATTTTACAAATTGCAAAAGATTTTAAATAATAAACAAACTATGCACTCTCCAAATCATATTCTACCCCAATAGCCATCACTAGCCATTTTAAAGGTGATAAACAAGATTAGCATGAGGTGATAATATTTCCATAACTAAATTGTTTAACTTACTCATGTGTTAATCGTATATAGGTTATATGATCATTGAGTCTATGTAATTTAGGAGTAATTTAGGAGTTTAACTTACTCATGTGTTAATCATATATGATTAGCATGTGTTAATCATTGAGTCTAATGTGGGGCTAGCCCACTTGGTAGAGGCATTGTCTCTTAGAGGGGAGGTCCTGGTTCAAATGGAGGCAATGGTGTAATATGGAGTAATTTAGGAGTAGAATAGGTTTGCCGTTCAAAAGAAAAATGATCATTGAGTCTATGTAATTTAAAGTAATCTTTTATGGGCTATTCATATAATAAAACCATCAAAAATTAAAACTTATTTTATTATTTAGTACTGAGACGAGTATCGTAACCTCCGATGGACCACAACTCATTGTTCTCTGCATCAACGTGACAATCAACCGCAAGGGAATATGAAGTCTAATAGCAAGTTGAACCAGACTCGTCAAGAGATCGCAGACTAATTGTGATATAAGGTAAAAATTCTTGTTCTTGAGCCTAAGAGAGTGTAGATACGGTAGGGGAGTTGCTTAGCTTGCAGGGTCAACATCGATTATGTTATCAGTAGCTATGTGTATGGTTAGAAGAAGGGGAGAGCAAAGATAAACAAAAAATTTTAAATGTGACGGAAGTTAAATAAACATAAAGGAATTTTATAACCTACTTGGACCACTATTGAGTTGGTTTTTGTCAAAAGGTGTTTAGGTCGGGAACGAGGGTTCACACTTCACACTCACTACTCATAAATGTCTCTTTAATTTAGTGTGTTTAGTCATGTGGGTCAAATTCCAAGCCAGATGGGGGAAGGGTTTACCTGTAACGAGGTCTTTTGCATTAACTCGATATAGCAAGTTATATATTATGATTATATATTATGATTGTAATTTGTATAAAGCTGATAGTATATAAGCTTGCTTTATTCAATGTTTGGGTTTTTATTTCTCTTTTCTTATTTTATGTTTTATTCTAGTTTTGTATTAAATAAACTCTTTTTAATTTATATTTACATAATATGTATGATTTTTAATGGTTTTTTCTTTTAAAAAAGTTCAGATGTTAATGTCATGATTTTAATTTATATTTACATAGTATAAGCTTTATACCATTATCATTGCAATACTTATAATACTTGAATTTACATAAACGTTCTTACCTTCTTATTTTTATCAACGTCTTATTGTGAAAACTTTAACACGTTAATTTTTTATATGTACTTTCAGGTGTCGTCAATACACTTACTCTAACGTTGTTTTACGTAAAGGTTTTAGTTGCATGTCGCAACGCACAAAGGCTTGGTGCTAGTTGAATTCATTGTTTATGTATGTATTTATGTTGAGTCATATACTAATTTAGATTAATAAGTTTTTTTGTGTTTTAATTGTTTTTTTTTCTATGGTGTAAACAAACATCTAATTAAATTTAAATACCAAACATGATTAAGTACAAGAATTGGTACATTGTTTTATCAAATATATAATTATTACTTATAGTATTATTTTATAACTTGAAAAAAACTATTTAAAAATAAATAAATATTTTATAGGGGTAAAATATGATAATTTTTAAAATTAATATTTAAAAGGTAGGATATGACAAGCAGAAGGGGGGTATGTATAGCCTCTCCCTATACGAAAAAGGTGTTGCTAAGAAATTTTCAAGTGTCATCGAATATCGAACTAAAAAGTGAAAACGTAAGTGAATATTACCAGTTGCTTACCAGCAAATCCCACAAAATCTTTAAAAAAAAGTTTTAGTTGTTCATCAAGTAACTTTGATAAATCATTACTCTATTATTAAAGCACACGGGAAATGAACAGTGGCATGCTACTTATACTACGTGAGGTGCAACCCCGCGAAGCATCTAGGTCCTGTTCTTAGGGTTTCATCTTCTTCATTTGGAAGGCGAGAAAGAAAGGAAACTCCAAAGATGTAATCTGGACGAGGGAAAGGGAGAGTGTGCTTCCCAGTTTAGAGCTTATGTACAATTATGGTAAACCGGTTATTATGTGTTTTAATAATCTTAATAGTCCCGTCTACGTTGTTGCATCGAAGGGAAAAGTTTGATTACACGATTTAACCGTAGTATTCCATATTGTGCACCTGTTTTGGTTGAAAACGTTCGAGCACTATTTACATATTCTGTACACAAAACGACTACTTATCGCTTCTATATATCAAGCTATTCAAAAGCCTACCCAATATTCTTCCGTCATTGCTGCAAAAGATGAGGCCGGGTTTCTGCATTCGATATAGATGGTACAGTTACAATCATCTTTCTTTAGAATTTAAAGCGTCATTTTTATTTAAAAAGTAAAAAGTAAAGCTAAAGATAAAAAAAAGTTCTCTGTTTTATGATATATATTTCCTTAAGAAAACAATACAGTAATAGAAATCAATGGAGTTTAAAAAGATAAATAGAACTAAATTAAAATAAAAAAATAACAATTGATATAATGATCGATGATTAACTAGGGTTAATATTGGTCAAGGACAGACACTTATAGTTTGCATTAGCCAATGATAGTCAGTTAGGGTCAATGTTGATCGTTCATAAATATAAGGGATATTTTGTAGAAGTTTTTTAAATTTGTAGCAAACTTTTGTTTGGTTTGACGTATTTTTATATTTTTATAAATAAAAACTAGAAAAAAAGAGATATTTTTCAAATTTGTTAGAAAATTTATTGACTTATTTGTGAAAAAAAATCAGTCGGCCAAATATATATTTATTTATCTGAATCTTGTTAGTGAAATATATATTTATTTTAAAATCCATGGACAAAATATTTTTTTTTAATTCGTCAATAAATTGTCGCTTAATAGTATGTCAAGAACCCAGCCAAAGTCCTATTAACTACGGGTTTTTTATTCGACACGGTATTACCGAAGGATTTCTGTTCGTACATAGCTTTACCGTCATTCATTTTATAGTGTCAAGTAAATATCTTGAAGAGAGTTGTATTAAACTTGCCATGCATTTTTACTATTTTTTTTCTAGAATGCATGCCAGTAAACTTCTTTTAAGTGTACGTGTATGAATGAGTGGGAAAGAGCCCGACTAGTTTTTCTTAAATATTTTTTTCTATTTTTTCACTATAATATTTCTATTCTTCTCTTTCACTCTCTGCCTACATATATTCAAACCTGAAAAAAAATTAATTTTACTATTTTCTTGTCATGAGTTCATCACCGGCTAGCTTAATCTAATGAAATCCAATTACTATATAAATTCAACATTTAATTTGTAATTACTTTATTATTTTTTATTTATTTTAACTTCTTTATTGTTCGTTAAAATTCAATTGAAATTTGAAAGGTGAATAAACAAAGTGATTCGAAGGAGAGCCACTTACACATGCAAATGAGAGTTCTGTAAGAATTAAATATATGAGTGTACGTGACATGACGTTTGAATGAGGAGAAAAGTGATGACGGAGTGTGATCAACTTATGGAGTGCTCTTGTGTAAGTGTGGACACATAACTAGGCCAACAAACATATTAAATGTTACGAGGTATCTAGCTAGGGAATGAACCCGTAAAGTGTGTTGTGGGAAATATGAAAAGTGTTCTAATGTAGAAAACGCCTTAATTAATTTCTGATAGAGAGTACATATAAGTGTTCCACTGAAATGTATGGGAATGCTAACGTGACCTAATGAATGAAAATACATTAAACAAAATTCAAATGGCATGCTTTTCTTCAAATGAATGGTTAATTTATGGAGTTAAACTTTAGAATCACAAGCATTAAATGCATGCAAATTCTGAAGGGAAATTAAGTTTATCTCAATTCTTTGTAGACCAATTTTTATTCAATTATTGTAGTTTTGAACTAATTATGTAAAAATTTACTTTTAATGTACTTTATAGTCATCCGTTGTATGTTGTTATGGATTTTTTTTTTCTCTGTAAAAAATTATGTATATGGTGTAGGCTATGCATGGTTTTACAAATAGATATCAATCATCAAAACCTCATGTGAGTTTATGAGAATTATGTGTCGATACTTATTACCTAAATAAACAAAATGTAGGCTACAAGTAGGAATGACAATATTGTAAGTTAGATAGACTCATGGAAGTATGCATCACAACACCTTGTCAGGTTAGAACAATTAGTTATATGTAACAAAAGTTGTAATAAACCGGGTTAAACATATCATAAACAAGCCACTAATCATCCATCATCTTGAACTTAAAAATGATATATATATTTTATTTATTATGCATGTTCTTTTAGTTTTAATTTTAAACCGGTTAAGAAGAAGGCATGTTTAATTGTAACCAAACTAATCGAACCCGTTTATTAAATAAGTTATACTAGTCAACCAATTAAATTTAGACTCAACCCAAATTAAATCTTATTATCATGTGTAATAGATTATCACCCAGCTTCTTGTAGTGGAGGTGATATAGTCTCGTGGCGGCTTCACTTTATTTATTTATTTCATCTTCTCGATCATCTAAAAGAAAAAGAAATCTGTCCCAAGCAACTGTTGACACATATGCGGTATTTTGTTAGCTGTTACATCAAATACTTACATGTTAGAAACACCTTTTTTTCTATTTAAAGCCAAATTAGGGCTGTGTTTTGTATCCCATACACCATTACAAATATTTATCCTCGAAGAAGCTAGACCTACCTCTATAGTTTATCCAAATCATTTCAACATAAAAAAATGTCTTCTTTGCAACATGTGACACATCATAGTTTACAAGAACTTGCAAGAGAGCTCAAACTCGTGGTTCCTGATCGTTACCTTCAGGAACCACAAGAACCGACGTTTGTCTCTAACAGCTCGTCGCCTTTGCCCTCTATCCCAGTCATTGACATGAAAGATTTGATCAAAATCTTAGGATCCGATACCGAGCAACGCGAAAATGTGCGCTCCATATGCCGTGAATGGGGAATTTTTCAGGTTAAGTGTCTTTAGGTTGTTCTTTTTACGTTGATCAATCGTATTGAAAATTAGCGTGTGAATGAAAATTTAATGTGTTTTGCAGTTGGTGAATCATGGAGTTGATAAAAATTTGGTGGAGAAGATGAAGAAGGAGATAATAGAATTTTTCAACTTGCCTGTTGAAGAGAAGATGAGGTACAAATTGAAGGCTGGTGGATATGAAGGTTTTGGTCAAACCATACTCCATACTCAAGATCAGAAAGTTGACTGGGCTGATAGGTTTTATATGATCACCAATCCTCTTCATAGAAGAAAATCACACTTACTTCCGCAATTCCCTCCGATACTGAGGTCTCTCTCTAACTCGATCTGTTTGATTTTTCATACACTACAAAACAGATGACTTTCACTTAGGAACAATTCATCAAAAATCATATAGTTACGAATATTAGAAGAAGATGTTTTTTCAAATAAGTGGTAAGCAAGTTATGTTCTTGTTATATTGCATAGATTTTCATAGGTGGTTTAAAACAATATTTTATCAATAGTTTGTGATTCAGTTGTAAAATAAGTTATGTCTTTAGTTAATAGGTTGTTAGGAAAAACACACAAAAATTAAGTCGTAAAGAAGCAACATGCAACAATACATGATTCAAGATGGATATCTTTGTTTGAGTCCATTCAAGAAACCTTATACAACCATAAAACCTAGCTAGCAAGGATTTTTTGAATTTACGTAGGTTTTGGAATTTCTGTGGTGGTTTTCAGTTTGAAAATGGTTTTGTAGTGTTTATGAATAGTCTGTTACCTTGACCAACGTACTTTAATTTTTCTAGCGTTGACTGTTTGAGTGGCTAGCTAGCAGACTCTAAAGCGTGTGGCATGTTTTCTAGCTTACCACACTGGAACAGGTAAAATTAACAAAGTCAATATCTTCTGGTTGAGATAGCGCACTTTTCATAAACTACTCGGAGACCATTTAAAACCAACCACACAAACTAAGCCTCTAAACATTTAAAGAGTTCAACCTATAGATAAACGTGGAGGGCGGGACTTGGCGCAGCGGTTGAAGCTGTTCCTAAGAGACCAAAGGTCTCAGGTTCGATCCGTGGAAACGGCCTCCCCACAAAAATGTGGGAGAAAGACCGCGTACATCTTCCCTTAAATGGGACGGACCCTCCCTGGACCCTGCGAACGCGGGAGCTCTTTACAGCACCAGGTACGCCCTTTTTAACCTATAGATAAACGTGCAAAATAAAGCCCAACTCCCAGACTACAAAAGCTTTTATTTATTTAAAATTCTAATTGAGTCGTGCTTAGAATATTAGAATCGGATCAGGTAATTATGGTCAGATCAGAATTAATCCAGAATACAAGCATGTTCAAGTCACACTTAACATATGTTAATAAACATATTTAATTATTATTATTATTATTATTATTATTATTATTATTATTATTATTCTTGATAGAACAAATAAAGAAAGCTTGTATATATATACTAAAACACTTTCGTAAAAGCCTACTAAAATACGTAAAAAGAAAATGTTAGGTTTATAAGAAATTTAAATATTATTAAAAAGTTTGGGTATATATATTGATTGTGCAATCGAGATGAACTCTATAATTAAACATGTGTTGGGTGAGAATAATTTTTGAACGAGTGATCGACATCCTACAAAAAATATAATCAAATCCTTGAACTCTTTGTGAGGGAAAAAAATATAGACCGATGTTACTCTTGAAACATAAATGATTGTATCCTTTAAGCAAGTTAAATTAAATTGGAAGGGTGTAGATTTGCATGGAGACAACCTTTTTTTAAAGTAAATTATCATTTGTTCCCTACGTTTGTTCATTTTAATGACTTAACGTTTGTTCATTTTAACCACTTGCATCCATGCAGTTTTAAAATTGCCAATGACCCCCTGACGTTTCATTTTTATATCCATTTGTATTCAAAACCTTAAGACCGTTAATTTTTCCGTTAATTCTTTTATAAAAAGACTAAAATGCCCCTAAAATTTAAAAATAAAAATAAAAAATTTTAGGATCACCTACATCTTCTTTTTCTTCTACCACCATTAACCTGCAAACGACATCCACCACCACCCATCGACACCACCACCTATCGACACCACCACTCACCACCCACCACCCATCGACACCACCACCCACCACCCATCGACACCACCACCCACCACCCATCTACGCCACCATCGAAACCTTCTTCCTCTTTTCTCTACATCCACCACCACCCTCCAACAACACCACCCACCACTCAACGACGGCACACCAACCATCAAGAACACCACAACCCACTCCACCATTGACCTGCAAACATCATTACAACCCACTCCACCACATCCGCCCCTCACCACCACAACAGTTGTCACCCACCACCAACCAGACCCACTTCCAACCCTAATTACCACTGTTCTAAGCCATCCCTTCCTTCTCAGATCTGCAATTTAAAGTTCTCTACTAGTGATATTATTGTGGTGGTCGTGATGGGTGCTGTTATGGTGGTGATTGACAATTATGGTGGTGGGGATGGGGCTACGATGAGGGGTGGTTATGGTGGTGGTGATGGGGGTTGTTATGGCGGCGACCGGGTGGTTGTGGTTATAAAGGCTATTGTGGCGGAGACTGGGTGGTTGTGATGGTGGTGATAGGGTTGTTGTGGTGGTGACCGGGTTGTTGTGGTGATAAGGGTTGTTACGGCGGCGACCAGGTTGTTGTGGTGGTGGTGATGGAGCTGACGGTGGTGATCGGGTGGTTATGGTAGTGGTGATGGGGGTGGGTGTGGTACGTGCTGGTGATTTGAAGAAAAAGATGTTGATGGATGGGACCACATGGTTATTTATGTTATTATTTAATTTAAGAGTAATTTAGTCTTTTTAATAATAAATTTAACAGAAATATTACCAGTGTTAGTCATTTGTAACAGAAACATTACAAGTGTTAGTTATTTGGACTCGAATGGAGATAAAATGAAACTACATACACACAAATGAAGATAACATGAAATGTTAGGGACCATTGGTTATTTTAAAACCGCATGGATACAAGTGGTTAAAATAAATAAACGTCAGGGATGCAAATGATAATTTACTCTTTTCTTTTTATGTTCACAAGTGGTTTCCTTGTGTCCCTAGATGTCTTCACCTTTGTCTTTATTAAAAATTAAAAAGAATATATTCTTTAGGTTTATTATAACAATATATTTACCATGGCTAGAATATATGTCTAACTAGATTTTTCTAAATTTATCAGATACATAGTTTATTCTTAATACATAATACTTTTTTTGTTATTTTATTGTTCTATACCAGCATATTGTAATTATATTTACAACAAAATTAACTATTATATTCTCTTTAACACTTTTCACAGAGATACCATGGAGAACTACTTGCAAGAACTGCAAAAACTCGCCATGACGTTATTCAGTCTAATAGGCGACGTTATAGACATCGACAAAAGAGAGATGCTAGAAGTATTCGAAGACGGAATGCAATCAGTGAGGATGACTTACTACCCGCCTTGCCCCCAACCCGACCGCGTTGTCGGCCTTACCCCTCACTCGGACGCTACGGGACTCACAATTCTTCTCCAAGTCAATGACGTAGAAGGTTTGCAAGTTAAAAAAGATGGTGTATGGAGACCCGTGAGCTTCCTTCCAGATGCCTTCGTAGTAAATATCGGGGACGTTCTTGAGGTGAGGCCGACAATAATGAATTAAATGAATTCATTAATATTCTTTATTTTAAACGTGTGTTGATTCTAGTTTAGTTGGATATCAATAAAGTCACCGACTTTAATATATAAAACATGCTAAATGCTTCATATTTGACCAATGCACATGGCAGATATTTTATAGAGATTTTCCACGTGAATTTCTGAAAGTCACATGTAGACGTGGTCCAATTTATATTTTTATTTGCTAGAGACTTGTTCAAAGGAAACAATTGGCACCACCATATATATAGGGTACATATACATTTTTTTTGTTATACCTATATTAGGTTTGACCCTACTCGGTCAAAATGAAAATGTCACCTCCATTAGGTTTGTTAGTTGAAGGTCATCTTAAAATTCTCATATCTATAATCAACTATAACTAAAAGGTTCAATTCAAGCTTCTATTAAAATTTTTAATTTTATATAAAAAGAACCGACATATTATAGTGATTAGAAGGTGACATCCAATATAAAATGCTTGTTAAATATCCTTTTTTTTGCTATTTTCCTTGCAATGAATGATGACCACATAAGAACTCAACTATTGAGAGAACTAAAAGTGTAATCTAAACTTTTTTTTAATAACAAAAAACACAAAGCTACAGAAATATAGTTTTATATTTTCCTTAAAGTTCTTGCCAAGTTTAAAAAAACTAAAGTGGACAAATTTTGCAATCTTTTAAGTTTACATTAATTAGGTCTCCATGGTTAGATATGTAAGTGTTGATGTATATGTATATTTAAGCGTCAAATTAAGAACATTATATATTGATTATGTTAAACCCACAAACCCTAAATATATGACGACTCACAAATCACAAGCAACTAATGAACTAAATGGATTCACAGATAATGAGCAATGGATTATGCAACAGCATCGAGCATAGGGCGGCCGTCAATGCAACGAAGGAGAGGGTTTCTTTAGCAATGTTCTTCAACCCAAAGCTTGAAGCAGATGTTGGCCCTGCAAAGAGCCTCCTAATGAACACCGGAGACCAACCGCGGTATACATCACTGGTAATGGAGCAGTACCTGAAGGACTTCTTCTCATGTAAGCTCAATGGAAAGGCATTTCTTGAGAAAATGAAGATTGGAGATCAAGCCCGTGAAACTTGATCAAATATCCATTGATCATATTACTCAATTAATTAATATAAGTCGTACAATTGTCCTATATGTGTGTAATTCATATGTATAATAGTTATAAACTCATCGTTTGCCTTGTAATGCCAGTGCATTAATATTGTACTCTATTTGAGAGGGAGCACTGAGCTACACTCATTATGCCCGACCATTCCGACTCGTAAGTCACTTTATAATCAATGTTAAGAATATACATATATATATATACACACACACTACCTTAATATTCATTTGAGAAGGGCACCAATGTAATTTCACACAAATCTCTTAAATTTAAGAGATGCACATCTCTTAAAGCATAAGTTACAACCTGCTTTCTTTCGGAGATCAAAAACATGGATCTTTCGGAGATCAACGTTTTTGGAAAAACTCAGTGTTGCTTTCGGTGCTGCATGACTCAGAGTTGCTTTCTTTCGGCTATCAGAGTTGTTTTCTTTCTATCAGAGTTGCTTTCTGTGGAAAGCTTATCTCCTTAGATGTTCTTTCTATCAAGGTACCATCACCATCAGAGTTGCTGGAACAAGGTAACATCACTATCACCTCCTTTTCGAGAAGCTCATAGGTAGGGATTTTCTTCCTTAAAACCATACATAACACGAAAAGAGGTAAGATTTTTTTCAAATTCCTCAAAACCCATCTGGATTCAAATTCAAATTCCTCAAAACCCTACATAAAGTCACAACATCCGGATTTGTAGTTGTTTTTCAACCTACTACAACTTTTTGGAGGTAAGATTCAAAAACGCTTCAGATTAGGTTTTGGATTTTGAAGATAGCTTGAGATCAGATTTGTTGTTAGTGTTAAGAGGTTAAGGTTAGGGTTTTGAATGATTTGGGTTTAGGGATTGGTAGTCTGATATGATAAAATTGTGTTATATGATATTGTTTTATATGATGAAATTGTGTTATATGATATTGTTTTATATGATAAAATTGTGTTTAGGGATTGGAAAGTTGTTGTTTTTTACTGTTTGTATATGCTATTTGTTGGTTTAATCTGCTATGTGTTGCTTGGGGATTGCAGGACATAAACACTTTTTCCTTTACTAATACCAATAAAACACTTTAAAGTTTCAGAATTGAGTACAATTGCTTTGGGTGCTCTTTTGTTCGACTTTAGTCATTAATACTTGTGAAAAGTATAGAATTGATTGGGGAAAAGAAGAAGACGATGATCCATTCCTTTAAAGGTCTGTTTTTTTTTATTATTGATGTCTTTAATAAATGCTCTGTTTTCTTTTGATGATTTTGATTTTCTGGTTTCTTTGATGTTGCAGTGTACATTAATGTTCAAGTTGTTGTGATTATCTATTAAGATGGATACTAGAGTGAAGACAAATTTGAAGTCTATGAAAGCTTCATTCAGACATCCGAAGGTGATTCAATTATTATTTATTCCGATTTGGTGATTGATTATTGTAACATCCGGTTTCTAAATCCGGACTTGTAAATTATATTATAGTTATGATTAATTAAATTAAGTTGAGTTGTTTGAGTGTTTAAGTGTTCAGTCGCATAAGTCATATGCGAATGAACTTCAGTCGCATTAGTTATGTGCGATTGAGACTCAGTCGTACGAATCGTAGGCGTATGAGCTTCAGTCGCACGGTTCAGTCGTACGAATGGTTCAGTCGTGCGACTGAAGGTGAGGCGGTTAAATTGAAGTGTATGGATAAGTAGGGCCGTGCAGGGGTTCAAGGGCAGATTTCTATCTGCACCTATTCTGTTCTCTTGTCCCCTTCACACCCAAAACCCTGCTCTCACGAAATTGATTAGGCGGAACTTCGTTTTGGTAAGTTTTGGAACATCACGGATTAATCCGGAGATGTTATAAGCTGTGGGTATGATTGAGTTTGATCCAACAACCTGTTTTAATCAGTAAATTGGTCTGGTTCATTCTGAATTTAAAATCCAAGAATTCAAATCCAAGTTTTTGTGAAGTTTTGATAAAATAATGGTCCGAAACCATTGTAAATGATGTGTATAGGATCTGTTTTGAATATGGTATAATTTGGATGGTTAAAACTCAAATTTTGAGTGAGTTTGGATCAAAAACGTCAAGAACACAGCTGCTGATTCGTTTCAGGCGAATGGGCTCAATCGCATGCCTCAGTCGTACGAATGAGAGTCTAGTCATGCGACTGAGTGCGAATGGAGGTTTAGTCGTGCGGTTGGAACTCAGTCGCCTGGTTAGAAGGCCGAATGAAGACGAGTGAACACTGGATACGAATGAGAACTCAATCGTGCGAATGAACTGCTAGTCGTACGACTGAAGGTTTAGTCGCATGGTTCATTCGCATAGGTCCAGTCGTATGATTGCTCATTCGCATAAGTGTTCAATCGCATGAGAGCCTGTTTGAGAATAAGTTTATTGAATCAGGGTTTATTGCTTTAGATATACCTTGATTAGAGGAAGGACTAGTTATCTTGGGTACGTGGATTGTGTAGACTGTGGTGAGAAAATTGATAAGGTGAGTTCTAAGCCCTTTTCAAATGTTTGGTTTTAACATTCGGGCTAGCACACATATAATGATAAATGAGTTAAATGTTTTAGTACCAGATTTGTGATGTGTTTCTAACAGTTTGTAAAGCTGTTAGAGGGAAAGTGGGAAGTAATAACTGATTACCTGAACATTGTTAATCATTACATGATAGTAATGATTGTAATGGGTCAGGTAGAGTGTAAAAGATAGTCATCTGAGCATTGTTAATCATTACGTGATGGTAATGATTCCAATGGGTCAGATGGGGTGTAATGATGAATGAAAATATGTTAAAACTGGTACTAAAAGAAAGAATGTGTGAAGTGTGAATGAATGTGATAATATTGGCAATAAATAAAAGAAATGTTTTTGAAATGGTAATATGATGTAAATCTCAACAGGCCAGTTAGGGTAAGATGCCTGGGTGTGAAACTGTACAGTTTGATAGGGGTGATGACGATCACTCAGCTTTGTGAACATCTTGTGGTGACGACCCTAGATGATTATTTGGCATCCTACTGGATGAGAGATAGTAACCGGTAGTTGCTAGATGTGGGTAACCGACGTTACTGGGTATGGGAGACTGGTAGTTGCTGGATGTGGGCAACCGACGTCTCTGGGTAGGGTAACCGGTAGTTGCTGGATGTGGGCAACCGACGTTACCGAGTATGAGAAACTGGTAGTTGCTGGATGTGGGCAACCGATGTTTCTGAGTGTAGTAACTGGTAGTTGCTGGATGTGGGCAACCGACGTTACTGGGTATGGGGAACTGGTAGTTGCTAGATGGGGGCAACCGACGTTCGATGGGACAGGTCCAGTGGGACAGAATAATGATAAAAGATGAATTTATAATATTGCCAATAAAAAGATAGTTGTGGTGTGTGTGAAAATGTTGTTAATGTTTTAATAAAAATTAGAACTCACCAGTTTATCTGATGTTTTGAGTGTGTTGTGTGTGCTAGGTAAGGAGGGATCCTCTGATAATAGAGGAAAGCAAGTATAAGCTGAACGAGGATGCTATCCCGGAGCAGTTGCTGGCATAGGATTTAGGGCTTGTTAATAATGTAAATAGGGCGATGTATAATTAAATACAATCATATGTAAAATGTTTTAAAAAGTTGGGTTAATATCCAATAGTGTTTAAAGTCTTCCGCTGTAAATAGAAAGCTCTGATTTGTGTTTAAAATATTAATCCAACTGCGCGACGTGCCTCCGGTGCCCTGCCGGGTTTAGGGCGTCACAATTATCTATTAAGATGGATACTAAAACTACCTGTTTGAAGCTTTTGTTTATATTGTTTTAAACCTAATTTTTAATTTCTTTTGTTTATATGGCCTATGCAGAAGAATGGAAGCTTGTTTTTGTGACACCCTACACATATCCCACATCGGTCGTGGACAGGAGAGATTCCTGGTTCATAAGGAATGTCTGGCCTCTAATATCAACAACGCGTTTTGGGCGTATTGGCTGTGGATGAGAGGAGAACTCCACAGTTAAGTGTGCTCAGGTGGGAGCAATCCAGGGATGGGTGACCTCCCTGGGAAGTTTTCACCCGGACAACCAAAAGCAAATCCGTGAGCTCCTCGTGGGCGAAGCGGACAATATTGTTGGTGTGAGAGGGCGGGTGTTACAGAATGGTATCAGAGCCACTCCTGTGCCGTTCGGGGTGTGGGACATACCTCATCAAGGATGGTGACTTCTCGGGCTCATCGAGGACGATGAGTCCAAACAGGGGGTGCTTGTGACACCCTACACACATCCCACATCGGCCGTGGACAGGAGAGATTCCTGGTTCATAAGGAATGTCTGGCCTCTAATATCAACAACGCGTTTTGGGCGTATTGGCTGTGGATGAGAGGAGAACTCCACAGTTAAGCGTGCTCAGGTGGGAGTAATCCAGGGATGGGTGACCTCCCTGGGAAGTTTTCACCCGGGCAACCAAAAGCAAATCCGTGAGCTCCTCATGGGCGAAGCGGACAATATTGTTGGTGTGAGAGGCCGGGTGTTACAGTTTTGCTTCAATCGTTCATGATTAATCTGTGAAAGTGTTTTGAGATACATGCATAGTGAGGTAACAAGTTTATTATGATCTGCAAAAGCTCTGTATGCTCTATTGAAAGCATATAATCATCTTCACTGTTATAGATCCACTTGCCTTGAGGTGCTGACCTAAGAATGAGAGACTCTAAGCCCCAATTTCTTAGGGTTTTGTTGATAAAAACATGAATTGAAATGATTTTTTTATTTTTTTTGGTAATAATAATTTTCAGATGTTTTTACTGGAGGTAAATTAGGTTATTTCTTCAGATAATGACAAGAAGTGCATTTGTGTCTTCTTTCTTGAGTGATTGCAGATTGTCCATGATTTAAGTGGTTCCTGCACTTTTGACCTAAGGGTTTTCTTAAGTGATGGAACATAAATCATGGAGATGGAAGAAAAATTCTACTGAGAAAACAATGCTTGCAGCTGATAAAATTAACAGAGGGAATGAAGATGAGGTATATAAATGATCTTTTTCTTACTGATTTGTTCCATTCTTTTCCAACAGGGCAACAGTTATTATTTTTAAGGTCAAATTTGACTTTTGAGTGCATAAATGAGGTTGCTTTCCTGTATGCGTAATAAATTTAGTGTAACACCCGAAAATTTGACTTATCAGCATGTGATGCGACTGAGCTTCAGTCGCCTGTGATTTATGCGACTGAAGTTCAACCGCATGGCTATTCGGCCGATTGGAGCTCAACCGCACGATTGGAGTTCAATCGCCCGAACGAAGTATGAGTCGCATGGAACATGTGCGACTGAGGTCCAATCGCATAGCGTTGATGCGACTGAAGGTCCAGTCGCCCCTGGACCAGGTGCGACTGAGCTGTGGGTATAAAAGGGGAGCAACTTCATTCTCCTCCCCAACACTTCACATTTTCAGTCGGGAAGAGAGCAGAGGGCGACCGAGAACCAAGAAGAAAAGGGGGAAAGTGCTGTCCGAGCTCCGAATCCGTCGAGAAAATAGCCAAAGTCGAAGTTCATCTACTTCTACCTGTAATGTGAGTTCTAGGACCCCTCATTTACATGTTTTTAACTGATTTTGGGGCTGGATCACATATAAACCCTAGTTTTGTAAAAGTGTATAGTTGACCCATTTGATGAAATCTTAGATAATGTGATTATAGTGTGACATAGGACTTGCACATGCTTGTATGATGTCCTTGTATGAATCCCTGAGCTTTGGGAGGGTCAATTTGGGTTAAAAACGGGTTAAGGTGGGTCTGAGCACTTAGGTTCGCGACTACTGTTCTTGAAGAACTCCAGTCGCTGCCCAGTTAGGGTTATGCGACTGAAGGGCCATTCGGCCGAATGAGTGTCAGTTGTTGTCCAATCGCCCGATTGAGGTTCAATCGCACGATTGTGTCTCATTCGCACGATAGGCTATGCGATCGAGGGTTTCGGTCGCATAAGCCCAATCGCAGAGTAGATTCAGTCGCATAGACCCATTCGCATAGTAATACAGACGCCCGACTGAGGATTCAGTCGCATAGACCCATTCGCATAGTAATACAGACGCTCGACTGAGGATTCAGTCGCATAGACCCATTCGCATAGTAATACAGACGCCCGACTGAGGATTCAGTCGCATAGAAGTCCAATCGCATGACTCAGTCGCATGGAAACCATGCGACTAGGGTATGTTCAGTCGCCCGAATAGGGCTGAGGTGATTGGATAAAGAAGTGTATGTGTAATGTATGTATGCTAGTTATGATGTTGCCATGATAGATGGTGAACACTGATGAATTGTAAATATTAATGTGTCTTGATTTGATGCATGCTTATCCCCCATAGTATACATGATATCTTTAATATATGAAATGAAAGTATTATGTAAAGCACAGAGAAAGAGTAATAAAGAAAGAGAAAGGAACAGTAATGAAAGTAACAAGTCTTGCAAGCATATAGGAGTTACACGACTATGTGTCGTTAGCTCAACTGTGTGGCGGGCTAGCTACCCACTGACGCACACAGGGTCAATCAATTGAGATTGGCAGGACCTTTGGACGTGCCCCGGATGTTCGGGTCGGCCTTGTACACAGTACGCATAGCCCTTTCGGGGGAACCGTTGAACCCTTCGGGGGGATACACATAGCCCTTTCGGGGGAAACACAGTTGGCTCTTCGGAGCATATAGATGGCCCGACATCCATTCTCCCCTCGCGCACATAGTTGGGGTATCGCCCACTGGTCCACATAGAAAGTGAAACATAAAGATAAAGTTACAGACAAGGCATATAGTACAGAGAACGAACATTATTTGTTCACACAGTTGATGCGTGCTCGCATATACAGTACAGTATAGTATAATACAGAAAAAGGGTATTTTTATATACTACTTATAAAACTAGAACTCACTTAGCAACGCTGACTTTTTTATGTGTTTCCAGATCGCAGGTAGTGTTGCTGAGGATGGCACGAGGCGGCTGCTCAGCTCTTTTGGGAGGGCATTCTCCATTTTATAATGCTGCAACGTCACGTGTTGCGGGCCCATAATGCACGCAACAAGTCACGTTGCCTGCCATTATGAGATTTCTTGAGGATCTGAATCAACGAGATTACTCAAGAAATCTCCTTTATATATTTTTGAATTTAATATCTTCTTTATGAAGAAAAATATATTTTCTTATTTCGGTAGAGGTCGCTGTATGACCCTATGATTGCTGAGGAATATGCATCAGCAGCAATCATAGTATAGTTAAGCAATGTAAAGAAAAGCTTGTATTTTGGTAATCAAGACAATGATGTAATAGCGCTTTTGTAATGTAATGCAACATTAGATGTTTTGTAAATGAACTACGTTGTATTAAATGGCAAAAGTATTCATAGTAAAAGATTATTGTTTCCGCTGCAAATGTTCAATTCTAAAGTTATGATATGTGTTACACGCATTATTTATTTAAAATACATGCAATGAAAGACCGACTGTAGGGTTCCCGGGATCGGGGCCTTACAAGTTGGTATCAGAGCCAAAGTTTAAGTAAAATGGGTAAACTTTCAAATAAACCTAAACTTAAACTGAGAATGGGACAGGGAGAATGAGAATGCCATCTGAGTAGCTGCGTGCCATCAGGTATTTTCATAAATGTTAATTAAAGTATGTGCGTGTGAAGTGTGGTCATGTGTGCTGTTAGATTTGGATACTGGTGTGGTCAGGAAGGGTAATGCTTGGGGTACGAAAAGTGGAGTAAGTGACTAATCACAACTGGCCACTGTAATTAGTAACTTACTGTACTTAACATAAACTGAGCTATTTCCACGAATGACCGTGTTGGTGTTTTAATCTTTCAGTGTGATAGAAGATGGTCGGTGATAGATCATCTGATGCTTCCCGTGATGGTGAACGTGGTGATGAGCCGCGTATCACGCGAGGAAGACTTAGAAAAGAGAAAGTAGTTCGTGAGGAGAACGAGGTTCCTCACCAGGAAGAGACAGACGAAAGCGCCAAGTTGAGAGCCTCGGTAAAAGAGGCAGTGATTGAGGAAGTACACCAGGTCATGCAGACGATCTTACCGACTGTAATGACCGAAGCGATAAAGGCAGTACGAGAGGAGGATAGACGAGGGAGGAGACGGTCCTCCGGTAGACAGCAACAGACAGGGGCAGAAATGGTATTGTCCGATGACGAAGAGGAAGAGGAGGAAGAACAGGTTAGGGGGACAGCCCGGGGTTGTGATTACGGGAAATTTATGAGATGCAAGCCTCCGACATTTGATGGTTCGGGCACGGCCGCGGATGCTCACCAATGGGTGAGGGAAATGGAGGCGGTCCTTGATATCAGCGATTGCCATGAGGATAAAAAGGTGAAGTTTGCTACCCACTCGTTTACGGGAACGGCGTTGTGTTGGTGGGACAATATTGTCCAGGCCGAGGGTAGTCGGGCTATTGGGAAGATGAAGTGGTCGGAGTTGAAAAGAATGGTGATCGAGGAGTTTAGTCCTCGTCGTGAGATGGATAGAGTAGAGAGGGAGTTCCTGCAGCTAGAGGCGGGTACGATGACCCATCAGCAATACACGACTAAGTTTAACGACATGGCACGGCTGGTGCCAGAGCAAGTGACGCCGGTG
This sequence comes from Flaveria linearis, assembly GCA_024085815.1. Classification (NCBI taxonomy): domain Eukaryota; kingdom Viridiplantae; phylum Streptophyta; class Magnoliopsida; order Asterales; family Asteraceae; genus Flaveria; species Flaveria linearis. Next base: position 114,844,474 of record CM044001.1, on the reverse strand, counting down.
TCCCGCAAGATTAACCGGTATATTCAGGGGTTGCCAGCTGAAATTCGTTGGCATTTGATTTCTACCCGACCCAGTACTTTCAGGTCGGCGGTGGATTTAGCCGGTAGGCTGTACGATGAACGGGCTGCAATGGTAAAGGCTGAGGGCAGTAAGAAAGGAAGTGAGGAAAAGAAGTGGCAAGGGAAGAGGTTTGGTCGAGGGGGTGCCTCGACGAGTAATAAGAAGACGAAGGTGGATGACCGCCGGGTGGTCATGTCGGGTTCAGGAGGAAAGAAGTGTGGTAAATGCGGGAGAGAGCACGGTGGTGAGTGCAGATGGGGGCTGAATGTATGTTTCAGGTGTGGTCAGCCCGGTCACATTGCTAGAGACTGTAGGAAGCCTAGGGCTGAGGCTTCAGGGATGAAGAAGACGGGAAGTGAAGGTCCGAAAGCAAGCGCCAGGGCATTTACGATGACGCAGGAAGAGGCGAGGACGGACCCCGATGTAGTGTCCGGTACGTTTCTGGTGAACCAAACTTTAGCCTCTGTGTTATTTGATTCGGGTGCCAGTAGGAGTTTTATTTCTGCAGCTTTTTGTGCCAAATTGCCCGTTAGTAGTAGACGTGTGGATGTACCGTTTGATGTAGAGACTGCTATAGGTAAAACCACCAGGATTTCTGAGGTAATTGAGGGTTGCGATGTAGAACTGGAGGGTCACAAATTCCCAGTTAAACCCTTTGCGATGACGTTAGGTGGTTTCGATTTGGTGCTTGGAATGGATTGGTTAGCGGATTTCGAGGCGAACATTGTGTGTCGCAAGAAGATGATCAGTTTGACAGCGCCTGACGGTAGTCCAGTGACAGTTTATGGGGATCGGGTTACTACGATTCCGAAAGTGATCTCAATGGCAGTGGCGGGGAAATGTATGAGGCGTGGATGTAACGCCTATTTATGTTATGTGAAAGATGTAGAGAAGCCAGCACCACAACTGTCTGATGTTCCGGTTGTGTGTGAGTTCCCAGACGTGTTCCCGGAAGACTTATCGGGATTGCCACCTGACAGAGAGATCGAGTTCCAGATTGATTTAGTACCAGACGCCCAACCTGTTGCCAAGGCACCATACCGATTGGCCCCGACAGAGATGAAAGAGTTGATGGAGCAGTTACAAGAGCTACTGGATAAGGGGTTTATTAGACCGAGTATCTCACCTTGGGGTGCTCCGGTCCTGTTTGTAAAGAAGAAGGACGGTAGTATGAGGATGTGCATCGACTACCGCGAGCTGAATAAGCTGACAGTAAAGAACAGATACCCCTTGCCGAGGATCGACGACTTGTTTGATCAACTTCAGGGTGCTAGTTGGTTTTCGCGTATAGATCTTCGATCAGGCTACCATCAACTGAAGGTGAAGGAGCAGGATATCCCTAAAACAGCTTTTCGTACGCGCTACGGTCATTATGAGTTCCTCGTTATGTCATTTGGTTTGACCAACGCGCCAGCTGCTTTTATGGACCTGATGAATAGGGTGTGCCGGCCGATGTTGGATAAATCAGTAATTGTATTCATTGATGATATCCTGATTTATTCAAAGAGTGAGACTGAACATGCCGGTCACATTCGCGAAGTTCTGGAGACACTGAGAAGGGAGAAGTTGTATGCAAAGTTCTCCAAGTGCGCATTTTGGTTGCGTGAAGTTCAGTTCTTGGGTCACGTGGTAAATCCGGATGGGATTCTAGTTGATCCGGCGAAGGTGGAAGCAGTAATGCAATGGAAGTCTCCGAAGACGCCGTCCGAGATCCGTAGTTTCTTGGGTTTGGCGGGCTACTACCGAAGGTTTATCCAAGACTTTTCCAAAATTGCTTCTCCACTGACGAAGTTGACCCGGAAGGATGTGAAATTTGTATGGGGTCAAACTCAGGAGAAGGCGTTTGAAGAACTGAAGACGAGATTGACCCAAGCTCCAGTATTGGCGTTACCCGAGGGGAGTGAAGATTTGGTGGTTTATTCTGATGCCTCCTACTCGGGGTTGGGGTGTGTATTAATGCAGAGAGGAAAGGTGATAGCCTATGCATCCCGACAGCTGAAAGTCCATGAGGTTAATTACCCTACTCATGACTTGGAGCTCGCAGCTGTGGTTTTCGTGTTGAAGATCTGGCGGCACTACCTGTATGGGACGAAGTGCACCATCTTCACGGACCACAAAAGCTTGAAGTACTTCTTCGAGCAAAAGGATCTGAATATGAGGCAATGGCGATGGTTGGAACTTATAAAGGACTATGATTGTGAGATCCATTACCATCCGGGCAAAGCCAACGTGGTGGCGGATGCCCTTAGCCGAAAGGAGAGGCCCGAGCCAATTCGAGTGAAGGCGTACCAGTTAATCATGACCTCCGACGTGATGAAACAGGTCAAAGAGTTCCAAGATGAAGCTTTGAAAGATGAACATCTTAACTCTGAACGCATGAGAGGTCTGGTCGCGGAGTTGGGCGAGAACGCGACGGGTGTTAGAACTCGGTTTGGGCGTATGTGGATTCCTCGTCTAGGGGATCTGCGAATGAAGATTCTGGATGAAGCCCATAAGTCTCGATACTCCATTCATCCCGGTGCCACCAAGATGTACCAAGATATGAAGAAAGATTATTGGTGGCCGGGTATGAAACGCGATGTGGTGGAGTATGTGAGTAAATGCCTCACGTGTTTGCAAGTGAAGGCGGAGCACCAGAAGCCGTATGGAAAGATTCAACCTTTGGACATCCCGGAGTGGAAGTGGGAACACATCACCATGGATTTCATCACAAAGCTGCCACGTACCCCTAAAGGGTATGATACGATCTGGGTGATTGTGGATCGATTGACGAAGAGTGCTCACTTCTTACCGATGCGGGAGACTTATTCGTCCGAGAAGTTGGCTGATCTTTTCATCAAAGAAATTGTGACTCGTCACGGTGTACCGGTGTCGATTGTGTCTGATCGCGATACACGGTTTACATCCAAATTTTGGAAGAAATTCCATGATGCCATGGGGACGAGGTTGCATATTAGCACGGCTTATCATCCTCAAACTGATGGTCAGTCAGAAAGGACCATTCAGACCCTGGAGGACATGCTTCGGGCATGTGTTATTGATTTCGGAGGAAGTTGGGATGACCATCTACCGTTAGCTGAGTTCTCGTACAACAACAGTTATCATGCTAGTATTGGCATGCCACCCTACGAGATGTTATACGGTAGAAGATGCAGGACCCCCGTCTGTTGGGGTGAAATTGGTCAGCAAGAATTGGGAAGCGTCGAAGTGGTAGAGGCTACGAATGAAAAGCTCGAAAGAATTAAAGCGTATATGAAGGCAGCCAAAGACCGACAGAAGTCGTATGCCGACAAACGACGCAGACCAATTGAGTTCCAGGTGGGAGACCGGGTTATGTTGAAGGTCTCACCTTGGAAAGGGATCATTCGATTCCGGAAGCGGGGAAAGTTGAGTCCGCGATATATAGGCCCTTTCCGAATTGTTGCTCGAGTAGGGGAGGTGGCCTATAGATTAGATCTGCCAGATGAACTAAACGGAATCCACCCGACTTTCCACGTGTCTCATCTGAGGAAATGTTTGGCAGACGAAGACATGGTCGTTCCACTGGGTGATATCGAGGTAGACGAAAAGCTCAATTATGTAGAGCAACCAGTGGCAATCATAGATCACAAAGAAAAGAGATTGAGAAATAAAGTGATTCCCCTTGTGCGTGTACAGTGGCGGCACAGGAAGGGATCAGAGTCGACGTGGGAAACTGAAGAAGAAATGAGGCAGCATTACCCACGATTGTTCGAAGAATGACAGGTTTCAGGGACGAAACCTAAAATAAGGGGGGGGACTTGTAACACCCGAAAATTTGACTTATCAGCATGTGATGCGACTGAGCTTCAGTCGCCTGTGATTTATGCGACTGAAGTTCAACCGCATGGCTATTCGGCCGATTGGAGCTCAACCGCACGATTGGAGTTCAATCGCCCGAACGAAGTATGAGTCGCATGGAACATGTGCGACTGAGGTCCAATCGCATAGCGTTGATGCGACTGAAGGTCCAGTCGCCCCTGGACCAGGTGCGACTGAGCTGTGGGTATAAAAGGGGAGCAACTTCATTCTCCTCCCCAACACTTCACATTTTCAGTCGGGAAGAGAGCAGAGGGCGACCGAGAACCAAGAAGAAAAGGGGGAAAGTGCTGTCCGAGCTCCGAATCCGTCGAGAAAATAGCCAAAGTCGAAGTTCATCTACTTCTACCTGTAATGTGAGTTCTAGGACCCCTCATTTACATGTTTTTAACTGATTTTGGGGCTGGATCACATATAAACCCTAGTTTTGTAAAAGTGTATAGTTGACCCATTTGATGAAATCTTAGATAATGTGATTATAGTGTGACATAGGACTTGCACATGCTTGTATGATGTCCTTGTATGAATCCCTGAGCTTTGGGAGGGTCAATTTGGGTTAAAAACGGGTTAAGGTGGGTCTGAGCACTTAGGTTCGCGACTACTGTTCTTGAAGAACTCCAGTCGCTGCCCAGTTAGGGTTATGCGACTGAAGGGCCATTCGGCCGAATGAGTGTCAGTTGTTGTCCAATCGCCCGATTGAGGTTCAATCGCACGATTGTGTCTCATTCGCACGATAGGCTATGCGATCGAGGGTTTCGGTCGCATAAGCCCAATCGCAGAGTAGATTCAGTCGCATAGACCCATTCGCATAGTAATACAGACGCCCGACTGAGGATTCAGTCGCATAGACCCATTCGCATAGTAATACAGACGCCCGACTGAGGATTCAGTCGCATAGACCCATTCGCATAGTAATACAGACGCCCGACTGAGGATTCAGTCGCATAGAAGTCCAATCGCATGACTCAGTCGCATGGAAACCATGCGACTAGGGTATGTTCAGTCGCCCGAATAGGGCTGAGGTGATTGGATAAAGAAGTGTATGTGTAATGTATGTATGCTAGTTATGATGTTGCCATGATAGATGGTGAACACTGATGAATTGTAAATATTAATGTGTCTTGATTTGATGCATGCTTATCCCCCATAGTATACATGATATCTTTAATATATGAAATGAAAGTATTATGTAAAGCACAGAGAAAGAGTAATAAAGAAAGAGAAAGGAACAGTAATGAAAGTAACAAGTCTTGCAAGCATATAGGAGTTACACGACTATGTGTCGTTAGCTCAACTGTGTGGCGGGCTAGCTACCCACTGACGCACACAGGGTCAATCAATTGAGATTGGCAGGACCTTTGGACGTGCCCCGGATGTTCGGGTCGGCCTTGTACACAGTACGCATAGCCCTTTCGGGGGAACCGTTGAACCCTTCGGGGGATACACATAGCCCTTTCGGGGGAAACACAGTTGGCTCTTCGGAGCATATAGATGGCCCGACATCCATTCTCCCCTCGCGCACATAGTTGGGGTATCGCCCACTGGTCCACATAGAAAGTGAAACATAAAGATAAAGTTACAGACAAGGCATATAGTACAGAGAACGAACATTATTTGTTCACACAGTTGATGCGTGCTCGCATATACAGTACAGTATAGTATAATACAGAAAAAGGGTATTTTTATATACTACTTATAAAACTAGAACTCACTCAGCAACGCTGACTTTTTTATGTGTTTCCAGATCGCAGGTAGTGTTGCTGAGGATGGCACGAGACGGCTGCTCAGCTCTTTTGGGAGGGCATTCTCCATTTTATAATGCTGCAACGTCACGTGTTGCGGGCCCATAATGCACGCAACAAGTCACGTTGCCTGCCATTATGAGATTTCTTGAGGATCTGAATCAACGAGATTACTCAAGAAATCTCCTTTATATATTTTGAATTTAATATCTTCTTTATGAAGAAAAATATATTTTCTTATTTCGGTAGAGGTCGCTGTATGACCCTATGATTGCTGAGGAATATGCATCAGCAGCAATCATAGTATAGTTAAGCAATGTAAAGAAAAGCTTGTATTTTGGTAATCAAGACAATGATGTAATAGCGCTTTTGTAATGTAATGCAACATTAGATGTTTTGTAAATGAACTACGTTGTATTAAATGGCAAAAGTATTCATAGTAAAAGATTATTATTTCCGCTGCAAATGTTCAATTCTAAAGTTATGATATGTGTTACACGCATTATTTATTTAAAATACATGCAATGAAAGACCGACTGTAGGGTTCCCGGGATCGGGGCCTTACATTTAGGCAAATTTGGCTGATAAAGTGGAACTGCAGAGGAATGTGAAAATTTTAGATGAAAAGCTTTTGGCAGCACTAGATGAGAACAATGCTAAAGATGAAATAGCAAAGAA
>CM044001.1:114783157-114833157 GCA_024085815.1 Flaveria linearis | reverse complement strand
TAAAATAACATACATTAAAAGATATAAATATGAATGTTAGGGGCCATTATGTAAAAAACTAAACTTTTGTGTTAAATCAAAAGAGCATAAAGGTTTCATGTAGCTAAGGTTCTCCTATTATATAGATATATAATTGTAAACTAAATATAATGTAGATAAAAACCATTTGATTAGATCCCCTTCAAATCAGGTTTAGTGGTTATTAGTGTTTGGAGCTCCTATTGATGCAATAATATATAAAAACTTGTGTTTAGTGCTCTTTAATGGCTTGAATCCCTATGGGTTAAAAGTCTCTTTTAACTATCTAGTAATGGTATTTGAAGTCGTACTTGTGTTCATGTCATCATGTTTGGCGCCATCAAAATGTCCTCATAGGAAAAAAATAACCAAAGCCCCATTTGATATAAATGTAGTGGTTTTGACTAAGCTCAATATCTAAACCCCATATTGGTCAAATCCATAAAGATGCTCATTATTCACGTTCGTTAAGGGCTTGACGATGATGGAACCCCTTTAAACTAGAAGTAGTGGCTTTAGCGTCACATTAGTTTCTATAGCATCATTTTGACACCCCCATTTTTGGTCGTTTAGTCTTATTGAATGCACGCTATGATAAAACATCAAATAAATATTTGAAGAAGATGCTATCTTTTTCTTTGATATTAACTCTTTGTAATATTTTCCTATAAATGTAAATAAAAAATTTTATGTTACTTACATATACTTTAACTACTGTTAAGCAAGTATATCATACATATAACTTTAATGCAACAATAACCCTGATTACAGTTATCAATTGAATTGTATTACTGAATTTAAAATCTGTGTTGTTGTGCTCTTGAGTTGTTGTGATAAAAGAATTTATTCTTAATTAATTAAAATAATATACTTCTACTGCTACTTAAAGTAAATCAAGTTGTTAATTCAAAGATCATTAATCAAGAATAATTTAAGATTAACATTAGACGTTAAACTTTAAACTATAAGAACAATGATGGTCTATTCTGTCTACATGTCTATGTTGCTATTATCACTATAAACTAATCAAATTCCGTTCTTCTAAATGCAGATGAAGTTCTCTGTATATTAAAAGTTTAAAACCTGTCTTTCTTGTTTGGTGAATCTTGTTGCTTGATTATGTGTATTGATAGTGAAGTGGTGATGGCATATGATCCATATGATTCAGAATATCATTTAAATTATTATTATTTGCCCCCTGGATTTGACCATCAGCAAATTCTTTGATTAAATATTCATCATTTCGCTTAAGAAAAATGAGATGCAACACCACTATTGCCTCTTGAAACCAACATGAAAAAATATACTGAAACAAATTGTAATTATTAGGATTAACTGCATAAGAATGACTTATGTATACAAAACTACTAAACAAGTGGATGCATACAGAGTCCCTACCTAACATCCCAAGCTTGCATTTGAATTAATCGGAAACACAATGCATCATGTTGTGTATTTATTTTTGGCGCCTCTGTCGAGTTTCTTAGCATCCTCCTGTGATATAATGCAAAATATGAGTCGAAAACTCAAAATCCACGTGGGTCGATATTCTGAAACTCATACACTTACATGAAATATGAACCCTATCATGTCATTGTAATCAAGAAATTCCTTCCATTGTCTCCCAATGCTCATCTGCAAACAAATAATCGTTCAATCATGCGTACCTGGTGCTGCAAAGAGCTCCCGCGTTTTCACAGGGTCCAGGGAGGGTCCGTCCCATTTAAGGGATGTACATCTTACATTTTGTGGCCGTTTCCACGGATCGAACCTGAGACCTTCGGTCCCTTAGGAACAACTTTTACCGCTGCGCCAATCAATCATGCAAACATGTTAAAACTTAAAACAACAGTTTGACAGCTTATTTTGCATTAACATTTTAGTTTTGTAGAATGTAGTACCTGTGCTTGCTCATTGGCAGCATTCTTGGTCCAGAGAGCTATCTTTTCCTGCCTTGATCTCACATTAACGACTGCCCCACATATCTCGTCTCCATGATCAAACTGTTCTCCAATCATTGCTAGCAACTTTCACACCAAAACAGAATACAGTGAATATAGGAACTTGCAATATAAGCCCTAAATAACAGCAGTTTGAAGATATATACTCAAAGTACCGTGTAGAGCCAACATGTGTCGGATTTTGACTTAGGAAAAGTCATAGTCCACTTTCCACCACCAGCACAAACAGGGTCCTCCCACTTGGGCTCAATTCTGTTTTTGAAACAGTGAAGGTCAGCTCCCGCAGCCAGCCTGCTTGGTTTATGAATGTTGTTGTAAAGGCTGCATCAAAACAGATTGCATACACTTTAGTCAGTTTCATGCCAATTAAAATTCGAGTAACGTAGCTTTAGAATTCTTGTAATGCCTGTATCCTTGTTTTGGATGAACTTTTAACTTTCTGTGTAACATTTTGTTGTGTAAATCGACTCAAAACCTCGTTACACGTCTATGCGCGCCCTAATAATCAGCAAAGTTCAACAGTAGCAACAGCTTTCTAATTCAAAAACACACAAGCAAGTAACCATTAATAGCGTTGAATACGTCAAACTGCCTAGTATTTCCCAATGTTCATGTATATCAGTTCTCAAATAGATGCATGTAGCGTTTAATTAAATAAATATGTACCAGCATGAAACTACAATTCGGTATATAATATATTTCCAATAGAAACCATTGAAAATCAGTGGATCGTGACAAAATGCCTATAGTTCGACTGATTCATCGCTAGATTCCATCAAAGTAAAACCTAGATGAATTTACCAATTTATTGCGTTAAAAAAACTATAACATGAATAAGTGATCAGACATGTTAAAATCACCACAAGTATTCAACAACGGAATCTGATTTGACGAGAATGTAAAGCGGAAAGGTGATTTAGAAAGGTAATTAATGATCTGAAGAAATGAAAAGAGACCTCCAGAATTGTTCAACGGTGGAGAAGGTGTAGATGGGACGAATGGAGCTACCCCAGGCGACCTGCTTAGACTTGGCGGAAGGATTATCGAACCAGAAGGTCCATGAATGCTCAAGCGGATGCCGTTTCACCTCCAATCCTTCTTCTTCTCTTCTTCTTCTTCTTCACCGTCCGATCGGACACCTTTCTGTTTTCCGGCCTCCGTCGTCCTTTGCTCCGATTTCGCTGCTTCTTCCACCATCACTCTGTTTCGAATTCCGTTTTTCTCTATGTTTCGAATTAATAACGGAATTCTGTTTGTAGGTTGAAATTCTGTTACATCGTTGAGGTGAGCTTGTGAGGCCTGGGCCGTAAAGCCCAATAAAGCTTTCACTATGAAAGTTGATTTGTCACTTTTTTTTTAAATAGTATAATACATAGAGAAATGTTCAAATACAAAGGGAATATTATGTAAAAAGTAGGAGAAGCAATCGGTGAGTGACACGTGACATATTATTAAAAATAGAAGGAGGGGTATTTTAGAAAGTCTAATTTATTAAGATGAAGGTGTGAGATATATATCTGTACGATTGAGGTTTTTAAAAGATCAAACGATCGAATTTATCTTACATCAATTTTAATCGTTGAAGATTCAAACGTACGAAGTTTCAGCTTACATCAAACGATCGAATTCATCTGTCGAAGATTGCTTTACATCAATTACTTCGCCGATGTCGACGAGTGATTGTCAGATTGGTACGTATGAGGACGATTATATACTGTAATTGACATAGTATGTTAATTTTCGCACCGTAATTTTGTCGTTTGGATCATCATTGTGTCTATACTGTCTGATTTCTGTGAATTTTGTTATTGATTGACATCATCATTGTATCATAGGTATCATTATTGTGTCATAGGTATCATCATTGTGTCATAGGTATCATTATTGTGTCATAGGTATCATCATTGTGTCATAGGTATCATCATTATGTCTTTTTGTTCGTCATTGTGTCTTTTGTATCGTCATTGTGTCTGAATAAAACAGTTATTGTGTATATACTGTTAGATTAATCTGGACATTATGAATATGTTTCTATATGTTTCTGTATTAGCGTTCTGTAAATCAAACAATATAAGATAAAATAAGATAGATAAAATAAGATTGACACAATGACATCATTGTGTCATAAATTTCATTGTGTCATGGTGTTAATGTGTCATTATTTGTGTCATAAGATGCATTGTGTCATTTATATTATTGTGTCATAAGATTCATTGTGTCATAAGACTCATTGTGTCATGGTGTTAACGAGTCATATATACTGTGTAATAATATCATTGTGTTATTATATTCATTGTGTCATAAGACTATTGTATCATGGTGTTAATGTGTCACATATATCATTGTGTCATAAGCTTCAGTGTGTCATAATACTCATTTTGTCTTTTTATGATATGCTGTTTTTATTCATATAGATGCTAAAATTACAAAGATATTGGCCAACAATGTGTATCCCCAGGTAGGCCAAAAAGAATAAAGTCAGCTCGTGAGTTAGCCATTGAACAAGCAGGAAAAAAGTTGAGAAATTGTGGGTTTTGCAAACAACCTGGTCACATTATACGCAATTGCAGTTTATATCTTCAAAACATTAAGGATAAACAAGCTTCAAACAACTCAACAGTTGATTCTATGTCTATTCAAGAATAGGATTCATTGTGTCATAAGATTCATTATGTCATATACTCATTGTGTCATTATATTCATTGTGTCATTATATTCATTGTGTTATAAGACTCATTGTGTCATATTTGAAAAGTTTTGTTTACGTTTGGTTTTGACGATAAAAACAAGTTAACAAAATACTATTGTGTAATGTAAAGCAACATATAGCAACAAATACATGCCAACACATAGCAAAATATAATAACATGCCAACATACCAAATTAATATTGTTTCAAATTAGTATTGTGTCAAACTACCATTGTGTCAAACTACCATTGTGTTAAATTACTATTGTTTCAAACAACCATTGTGTCAAACAACCTGTCAAACAACCATTGTGTCAAACAACCATTGTGTCAAACAACCATTGTGTCAAACAACCATTGTGTCAAACAACCATTGTGTCAAACAACCATTGTGTCAAACAACCATTGTGTCAAATTACTTTTTTGCTCCTCCGTCTGTTAGCAGTTTTCCATTTATTTACATGTTTGCCATCACGTTTTTTTGAACCATTGATCTGTTTTAATGAGTTGATCCAATGATCATAATTACTTCTCACCCTTTTTAGGAAATATAACCTTTGTAGCATATCCTCTCCCTAAAACATAAACCAATCATTTAACAAATATAAAAGTCACTCCTTTCTCTCGGATAAGGTGAGCAAAATGCTTAAGACAAAAAGTTTTTCTAGTTGTAGGTTTCTGCCTGTGAGGGTTGGGGGTGCGATCCATGTTAGGAAACGAATAATAAATAAGATTGAAGCAACATTTATCCTCATCCAACTCTAGACCACACCAGGTTGGTTCTAGATGTCTCCTATCTCGTTTCACTTGATATTTCTGTGTTCAAACCAAACGAAAATCCCAACACAATAAAAACAACTGATACACATTTTATATTATTCTCATAACTCTGGTTAAAAAATTGATTTGTATTAAATGGGCCTTTATATACGTACATTTCCACATGATGACATGAATCATCGTGGCATATCCCAGATAAGCGTGGTCATTTACACTCCACATAAAAAACACAAGTATCAGCAATAACTGATTCAATTCACAGCTATAAACTCTAGTATGTAGTAACTACATCAGCCTATGTCAAAATATCTCACCATCCTCCAGCTCATCAAAGATGACACCATTATCATCATCCTCAATGTACTCATACCCATAATAATGTTCTTCCTTCAATCGCAACCCGACGGGTCCTTAATCCCAAAATATTGGCACAGTCTCTCGAGCTCCATCAGAATTGCTAGGTTGTCATCCATGGTTACTGTTCTTTTCATCTGCACACATAAAGAAAATGAATTAATAAACAGGTGACTTTGCTATTCAGGTTTTTAAAGATAGTTAGGCGGGAAAAAGACCCTTTCTACTCGCTCTCTTTCTTTATCGCGCCTCACTTGCAGATCTGACTTTGCACTCTCAAGTATGGCTTCTTTAGCAGCTCGAGCAGCTCTGATTCGGGATTCAATATTTGGCTTTACTGTAACCAAGTACATCAACAGAATTGGTTAGTTTCGACTTTTGACTTCTTTGTATGCATATATAAACACACCCAAATCTCATTAACTTTCCAGAATAAATAATTCAATGAAAATAACAAAATTGTTATAATGTCACCTTCAAGTTTCTGTCTTTCCATACTTTCCTTTTTCCACTGTGTTGTTACATGATTGTTTTCGCCCTGTGTTATATTTAACACTCACATCAAGCCTATAAACATAGGAAAGCAAAATCTAGATACAAGTATGAGGTCATGTAATTTACCTGTACCATACTTGTACCTAAACAACCTTTCATGACTCTTTTCAACTCCAATAAAGTATCCTCACCAAATAAACCAAAAATACTCTCAATCTTCTCTTTTTTCGATGAAATTAAACCATATTTCCTTAAAAAATCACGCAATGGTCCACTTAAATCACCTCCTAATGCTACCATAAGCTCCTTCTTAAGCCTCGTCTTTTCCTCGAAAGACATTGAAGGTTTCACATCAGAACAAGTTGTAACATTGCGTGTCTTCAGTTATCTTTAATTTCAAGACAGTTAACTAAATCTGTTTATATCTTTGGTCTGATCCTAATTAAGGGTTAAAGTCAACTTGGTGCAACATATTTAAAAAAAATTGATTTGTTGATGTGATATTTTTCAATTAATACTATCTTAAAGATAACCTAGTGTTAATAAGAGACCTAGGTTTAAGCTTTCTTAGTAATATATTTTAAATAGTTATTGTTGTTTAAGAAACATAATTTTCAATTAGACCACTTAGCTTCCAATTGTATGCTGGTTAGGTGCGTAAACTTTTAAAAACGACTAGTAAACAATTTGCCAGAGTTTTAGTTAAACAATTAGTACCGTAAGTTAAAATAAGTTATGGTGATAAAAATAACATGTTATCAAAAGATTGTACGAATACATTAAGAATTTGAGATTGTCTTGTTAACTACTATTTGTAACTAACGTAACTAATGGCACAAACAATTTTTTAACAACTAACATGAGTGCTATGAACCAAAGGACCACCGGTTTAACAACTAATGTAATACAACTACACAAGTTGTAAATGAAAATCAAATTTAATTTCTTTTAAATTTCAACAAACCAAACATCTCCTTACATTCTTATAACGTGCATCATTTCAGTAAATACTAGCGAACACAAACAACCAACCTAAGACAAACGATGAAGAACCAGACTAAAAGGCGATGATCTTCTCTCACCATTCCAAACATATCGTCGTTCTGGAGCTCTAACAAAATTCCAGAACACCAAGTAAAACAACAAATTATCAATATGGATAATCATTTTCTAGGAAACTATGCCTTAATTTTCTTATTTCCTCCATTTGATTTATGTGATTTCCTTTTCTTCGAAGAACGTTTCTTCAAACCATCCTCTTCATCAGCCTGTTCTTGACCTTGAGCCACAACCTCCATTAAAGACTCGTCTTTCGGATCATCAACAACACCCATTTCTGGTTCTGGTTCTGGTTCAACAACAGACATCCCATTAAGTGTGTAATCCAACAGGAATGTACTCCTTTCCAATCTGTCTATCCTGCTGTAATGTCTCTGAGAATATGGTATCAATCCTTCTAGAAGCTCTCCAACACCTTTCATCTTTAAATAATACAACAAACAAAATGTAAAATTTGCTAAATTAATGTCGGTCGTTCTACAATGTAGTCATATAGTGAATAATACCTCAACTATCTCTGTTGGTGAAAGGATACTGAAAACCTGAAAAAGCACAGATTGCGCAATGTGGCAAAGCTTTGGTTTTGTATTCCATTCTCTAACATACTCCAATAATAAGCGGTATTCTTCCATGCTAAGAGCGCCAAGAGCTGTTTTCACTTGGTTTTTGGCATCATTGCTCCTGCTTTAATATGTTTTTTTTTTAAACAAATGTCATCATATGAGAAATGACAATAAACTGGCTGGAGTAGGCTTACTTGCAAAGTGCGCCAAATAACTCAAATAGTCTGTGTGGCCTACGAAGCTCAAATGCAAGATGTATTGCTTTTATGTAGTTGGCATCTGATATAGCATTTTCTAGCTCTTGGCCTTTTAAAACACTTTCCTCCTGCATAAGCAAATAAATCCCTGTTAGTTTGTACTTTATGCTTGAGTAAAAGACTGGTTATGATTATCAGATTATATGAAGATAAATTAAAAAATTAAACATAACAGAATAATGATGAGGCACTCCGCACTTCTACCAATAATACATACTTTATGCTGCTTGTATCTTTATACTTCTAATAAAAAGAGGGGAGATAAGACTTGAGCCAAGGTCTCACTTGGTGCAACCTCTCTATCTCCTGGGTGGAGATAAAGTCTGCCCTCATCTCACCCTCATACCCTACTTCATTAGCAGGAGTATGTTTGTTAGAATAACCAAAAGATGCCAAATATGTTACCTCTTTCCGGAATGCATCCTCTTTATCAGCAGCAGTAGAATCATGCCACATATTTATTACAGCATCACTGCCACCTGTTGCCAACATTTCTGTTTTCTTCCCCACGGTCAAGGCCCAGACCTAGAGATAAAATAGCCATTTCCCTTTAGGTAAACGTTTAAGCTTTGACTATTTAGCTATTAGAAGTAACCATATTGATTCATTTTTTATTAATAAGAAAACAATTTCTAACCTTGTCCTCATGTTGATCATAAGTTGCAACACATTCGTTTGTCTTAACAGTCCAGAGCTTTAGCAAACCATCAGCACCTACACAAAAAGAGAATAATCTTTATGAATCATAAAGATCATTAACAACAACTTTAGGTCTGCATAAAAAGAAAATAAAATGCTTTCCTTACCACAAGAAACAAACTGAGCACCACGAGTAAGAAATTGAACTTTGAAAACGCTGGATGTGTGACCTTCGAATGTTTTTAAGCAAGAACCATCTGATATGGCCCAAATCTTTATAGTCTTGTCTCCAGAGGCAGTTATAACACACTGATCAACCGGTGAAAACTCTACAGACCAAATTCCTCTTTTGTGGCCTCTAAGTACAACACCAGGTGTTAGCTCTGGAAGCTTCCAGATACGAGCGGTTCGATCCTGATCACAGATAGATGAAAGGTGAGAATTAGTAGGTGCTTATATGTGCATTCTGAAACTGATTATAAATCAGACATCAGCTATAAGACACACATGTTGAGAAATAATGTTTGGATGTTATTTATAGAATGATCAAATACTTTGCTTGCTGATTATTATTTAAGTTATAGACTGTTAGAAACACGAGTCAAAAAATAACACATGAATGCTCAATGCTTTAAACAGAAATCTACCTGGGACCCACTACAAATAAGACTGTCATTCGGGGCAACAGCAATAGCATTAATATCCTTATCATGCGCTGCGGTGACTGCTTTAGTTTTCAAACTAAATGCATCATTTACATCATCAGATAGGTCATCTAAACTCCATAACTTCAGAGTGAGATCGCTGAACAATCAAAAATATTAATAATTTAGGAAAAATATTTCGCCACAAGAAAACTGTATATGAACAAATCCAATCAGCATTACCTACTACCACTAACAAAAAAATTCTGTAATTTCTTTGCAAAAGCAACTGCTCCAATCCCTCCCATGTGACCTCTTCCAACTCCAATGCAACATCGACTGTTAGAATCCCATAATCTTACCTGCCAGGTAAAATAAAATTGGATAGTGACTTCATGAAAATCACCACAAAAAAATTAACAATTGAACACACCAAAATTATAAACAGAAAGAGAGCTCACGGTATTATCTTTGCTCCCTGTTACAATTAATGTTCTTCCGGAGCTTGTTGTACACGTATCTAAACATAATACAATGTCTGTGTGGCCTGCCAAAACATAAGAACATGACATTGAGCCAAGATCGTACACTCGTACCTGCAAAATGCAAACAATGGAATACACATAAATAATCAAATCTCGCGTAAATAAATAAACATCTAATAACAGTTTATAATTGCCTGTTCAACACTTGTAGCAACAGCAAGAAACTGTTCTTCAACACCTAAGAATTTCATATCCACTATCTCCTCATTGTATCCTACAAGTCTTTTGTTAAGATTTAACTGAAAATTTCCTTCTTCAGATCGGATCGCAGAATAGAAAAGAAATTCCTGGTCAGCAGTGACACATAACAACCCTTGACCAGATGGCAACATCAAAGCTGATGTGAAACCTCTTTTAGCTTCCTCTTCATCCTCCTTGCTGACTGTAACATCTGAAGATGCTTGCTGAAATAGACAGACTGCACTGCTTGCAAAAACAAAATTTGAGAATACAAGACAAACATTGTGCGTGTTATTACTTGGATATGTGTTCTTACCCATGAGAATTCCATATCCGTACAATTCCATGTTCACCAACAGTGAGAAATTGAAATGCTGACTTGTCACCAGTTTTCTTGCTTTGCAGACATGAAGCAAAAGAACTTGTGGTACCAATAACACATAAAGCTTCAATTGCTTCATTGGTAGGTATACTCATTGTGCAGCTGTAGTCATGAAGGTTCCACAAGTTTACAACCTAAAGTATCAGTGCATCAGCTGAGGGGTTAAATATATGATAGTTACAAACTAAAGCAAGCATAACATAAAACATTAACTAATAATCAATAAATCCACATCAGAAGATAAATAGTTCAATAATACCTGATCTCTGCCACCACTCAACAGAGTCCATCCATCTTCTGTTATTGCAATGGTGGTAACAGTTGAACGATGTCTTTCTAAGGTTGCAACACATTTCTTGCTTGTTAGATCCCATACCCGTACAGTTGTATCATCACATCCAGAAAAAAGCTAAAAGTCAAAACAATTAGTAAGATTAGTCTTCAAGCAATACAAACAAATAAAAAAAATGTAACATTACTATCAATGATCAAACAACTGGTATAATCACAAAAAGTTGTTTATTGATGGCATATGATTGCGCATCATAAAATCATACCAGCAGACGAGTTGGGTCAGTATGGAAAATAACACTAGTAACAACTCCTTTATGACCCTTGAAGAAATGCGTACAGAATCCACCATCGACGTCCCATACAAGTACTTTGCCATCAGCTCCAGCAGTTGCCAGCAATCCACCAGAAGCGTGACATGCCATCCCCATTACTGGACCCTGGTGGCCCTGGATAACTCAAAATATTTCCATATTATAACAAGCAAGTTAGCTCATTTAGACATCAGCAAATGAAATTAAATTTTGAACTTACCTTCCAAGACCGCAAGCATTTAAGAGTGGATAGATCCCAAACCCTAATTTGACGGCTGTGACTGGCAGTAAAGAGGAATTTGTCATCAGGGCTAAGAGCAATAGCGGTAACAGGCTCTGAATCCCCTTCAATGGTGGATTTAATGGAAGCATTTGAAGAATCAACTATGGTGATGGTGTCATTGCATGCACAAGCAATGAATGATCCATCAGAGGAAACTGTGTAGGGTCCGCCTGAGTAAAATTGTTGCAAAGACTGAACACACCGGTAGTTCTTTTTCAGTGTCACTGAAGTCATACTTTTGCTCTCTGTATGGGCTAGAATGACTTAGAACTGATAAACCCTGAACATAAACATGTAAGATTGTTAAGAATCTACTTTTTTGAAAGAAAAACAAAACAACCATTAGTTCAGCAAACGAATCAAATGCATCATGATAGAATAATAACCCAATGAAATCAAACCAAATGCCTTTCACTATTTGTTCTCGACATCTCGTTAAAACTAATAGCAAAACCCTAAATATTTGATTCCAAAGTAGTTTCAAGTATTCAAAGATGATAAGATCTGATAACCCTAAGAGATAAGTCCCACAAACATCGACTTTCAACAGTTGATTGTAACTTTTCTATATAATAGAATACAAACTTGTAAATCCCAATCCCTGCTAAAATCCCACCAACATGTGATTTAAAATAACTCCTGTGTTTCAGGTAATCAAAATATTTACCTGCACTTGAACGAAACCAATGAGTAGTGACGGATCTAGAAATTTTTGTTGAGGGGTGGGTTAGACTCTGACTGGTCGGGTCGAAAGGGTCAAATAAATATCCTGAACAATTTCCTCAAAACATCATTGCTAATGCATAAACCAATTAAACTTGCTTCGAGTTTTCATTATTCATTACTAGTCCTAAGTTACAGCAGTTCTTTATATGGTTCTCTACTTCAATATTGTTTTAAGATTGCATGACCCTAAGTTACGGGCCGATTGCTGACTGAAGGATGGGATGCACCGGGTATGGTTATACTTATGGTTATGGATTATGTGAAATTGACAAATCGTATAGCATTGTGTTATACAGGTTATCCAACCCACCTTGTTTGATGTGATTGTTTCTAACTAAACTTCCCATGATATGTTTAATAAGCAGGTTAAAAACTACACAGCTCTCTTAACACACTGAAATATGAGAAATTCAAGAGCTATTGACTCAATTAACAGATTAATATCTGCAAGGAAATAACTAACACAATGAAATAAGAAACCGTCAAATGCTTGGTTTTAAGACTCGTGAAAATCTTAAACAGGAAACATATTAATCAGACTGTGAAACGGATTAAACAAGAGATATTTCATCAAATTAAAGGATAAATATATGAAGAGATTGATTGAAGGAGTTTATAGGTAAAGATAACTTACTGGTAGTTCGCAGGAAGGACAATCGTATCGATCGATTCAAGGCTATCGCGGCAACAAGAGTACGTATGTTTTTTATGAATATTTGAAATTAGGGTTTTAGGGCAAACTTAAAACCTTAGTCGACGACGCCTGATGGCCGTTGAAAAGGGCATAAATTGTGAGCGAGGGGCTGAGGGCTATGAGCGGTGGGCTTCTTGGACTCTTAGCGGTTTGGCTCCAAAATAATATGAACCGATTTTAAGAATGGACCAAATCCTTGACACGGCCTGAAACACGTCTAAATGTACGTTTTAGGTTAGATGGCACGACTTGTCTAGTGAACAAATTAATTTGAACATGGCTCGTATAAAAGTGAGTCATTCCGTTTAATTAATGAGTTGATATTTAGTCCGTTAAAGAGATTTTTTTTAATTAGGGTTTATATTGTATACCAGGTTAGTTCCCACGTATAACACGAATTGAATGAACAAAATATTAAATAATTAGTAATAAAAATTTATGCATTATAAAATCATGCTTGAAGATAAAATATGATTATAATTACGTAAAAAAAACTATCTTAAGTAAATAAACAATTATGTATTTTTCTTAAACTTTTATTTTATCAAAAATTGTCATTGTTAAATAAAAAATTGTGATTTTTAAATATTTGTTTTAACAAAAATGATTTTTTAAAAAGTTTGTTGTATTCAGTATTTTATAAAAATTTTGTTTTTTAAAAGTGTTTTTAATAAAAAATAGGTTTTTAATTTATTAAATTATACTTTTTTTAAATTTGAAAATAGTATGAGTAATATTCTTAGTATTTTAATATTATTATTAATAATATAAAAAATGATAAAGTAAGTATAATGACACTTACAATTGTTTCACGCTTAATTTAGTTTTTATAACTAGATAGATACGCTAAAAAACCCATTATTAAACATATTATAGTTAGTAATAAACACGAAGAGTTAAAGTGTAATACTTAAATATAAAATATAATTACAATTATATATACGCAATAGTTCAACAGATAAAATAATTATATTGTTTTTAAACTACCTTATCTAAATAGTTTCATTCTTAAACATACGTTTAAGATATTAAAAAATAATATTTCATAAAAAACTGATTTGTAACTATTCTTGTTGTTTTAGTAAGACTGTTTATAAAAATTTTCACATGTTTATAGTTTTTTTAAAAGCAAAACGATTTAAAATATTTTATTTAAAAAAGGTTTAGTGTTTTAGAAAATTTCATGTTATATACAATTTTAGTTTTTTTATTATTTAGATTTTAATTAAAAGATGTGATTTTTAATTTCTTTAGTAAAATGTATTTTTAAACAAAATAGTTTGATTTTTAAAAAAATATAGATAAAAGAGAGAAATATAGCTTAAATTTGATAAGTCGTTGCTCAATAAAAATTATTTAAAATTTAAGCATCTTGATAATAAACATATACTATGCTTAAATTTTAAAATAATTATTACAAATCATGTTAACTTTCCAGGTTTTAGATATGGTTTTGACTTCACTACCTTTCAATTTGCAAGGGCTGCTGGTTGACGGCTAACGGGCGCAAGGGGGTTGACGGGCGGCGGTTGGAGGCCGTAGGGGCTGCTGGTCAACGGCTGTGGAGTGTGGAGGGCTGGAGGCCTGGAGGCGTGGATGGTTGTTTTGATTTTTGAATGTGAGTATAGAGTGAGTTTAGAGAATTAGGGTTTTTAGTAATTAGGTTGTTCACTTTGACTTTTTGACTAGAAAATAAAATATATATAATTGATAAATAATTTTTTAAATTAACATATATATAATATATAATAACTAAACTAAAAAATAATTCGAGTGAAACCGAGCGAGCGACGAGCGAGCGACGAGCGAGCGTACCTTTGTTCGTGATTGGTTCGTTTTCAAACCGAACCGAGCCGCTCGGTTCGTTTACAACCAAGCGGAAAATCGAACGAGCAAAATTCCGAGCATTTTTCGAACGAGTACGAGCGATTTTCGAACGTCGAGCAATTTGAACAGCCATAGTTAGCAGTGAAGATGACAAATTCTTTTACTGGCAGAGGGTGTTTCACTGTTTCATAATAAGTCCATGAAACTAACTGGGAAAATATAGATTTGTAGTGCCTTAGTTTACCACGAAAACACTTCAAAAGGAAAACAAAAGGAAAAAAATGATAACTTTTGGGGAAAAATAAAATACGGTGCGAGGACCTAAATTATAATTTCTGAAAACCCAAGGGGGGTGTAGCTGATAAATTGTTGTATTCAATTAGCTCCAAATCTTCAAGAATCGTTCCCGCCATATTCCCTCTAAAATTGGGGATCAATCGTCTCTGCTTCCGATGACAAATTAGGGTTTATAGCACCTGTAATCGATTCGTTCCTCTTGCAAGAAGATCAATGGGGATTCAGGGGCTTTTACCTCTGCTGAAATCGATTATGGTTCCGATTCATATAAAGGATCTCCAGGGCTGTTCAGTCGCCGTCGACACCTACTCTTGGCTTCACAAAGGAGCCCTTTCTTGCAGTAAAGAGCTATGCAAATCCCAACCTACATCCAAGTAATCTTCTTCTTGAGTTTTTTCGGTTATCTCGAGTGCATTTCGTGTAATGGGTTTAGTTTGTTTTGCGTGATTTTGTATCTGATATTGTCATTTCGTGAGGTAATAGGTCTACTAGGATTTTCTCGCAAGCAATCGGCCTTGAAAGCTTCACTTGGGCATTTGATTTTGATTTATTGCTGCCTTCACCCGAGCACACTTCAGCATATTACTTCCCAAAAGCAATTTTTTAGGAGTTTTGAGTTATATTATTTATTTCTACGATTTTAGATTTCTATATGAACTCTTTGGGGTGGTCATGGGTCTTGGCTTGTTTTGATAGGCATTTCAGGCAATGCTGTTAATTTATTAAAGATGTGGAGGCTGTTTATAACCCTTTCTAATTGACTGTCTAAAATGCCTCAAGAAGCAAAGTTCAATACTTAATGTGTGTGTCAATATGCTCTCGATGCAATCTGGGATAGTGGATCTTATTTAATTTCGTTGGAATATGCATTAGATGATAACCTTTTTACCATGGAAATGCTACAAGCATTTCTCAAATATATGTTTAAAATTGTGAATGTAGCATATGATTGCTGTATGATTGATTGTTATGCGATGCAAACAAACAATCTAATCAAAAGTGAATTCTCTTTAACATTTAAAAACTTGGAAAGACATTTTCCTATGCACACTAAGGTGCCTTAGCCTATCCATACACAGCCAAACCCAAAGGGCTTTGGGCCTTTCCTGCGCAGCTTAGGTGGAAGGCGACAAGAACTTGGAAAAAAACATTTTCCATTCTGTTATATATATTTACAGGACTTGGAGGATTTTTATCTAAATTGATGTGTCTTGAATCTCTCAGGCATGTCAATTATTGTATGCACCGAGTGAATTTGTTGCGGCATTATGGCGTTAAACCTATTTTAGTCTTTGATGGAGGTCATTTACCAATGAAGAATGAACAAGAGATTAAACGTGCAAGGTATACTTTTTACTATTTATTTCTTTAAGCGTGCATATTGTTTACTACTTAACGAGGATTAAAATGGTCTCGTCATGTGTGTGTGTTAAGCACAGGTCAAGGAAAGAAAATCTTGCTCGTGCAATTGAACATGAATCATGTGGAAATGCATCAGCGGCTTATGAATGCTATCAAAAGGCAGTGGATATATCACCTGCAATTGCATATGAACTAATTCAGGTAAGTTATTCATCGAACCAGTGAACTATGTTTGCATTACCAAAAATTTGTTTGGTGAAGTACTGGCCTAAGAAAACGTGACATTATTTGATATGGAGCCTAATTCGGATTTAAACAGAATTACAAACCCCAAATTACTCAAAAACAAATGAATAAAATAATTAATTAGTTAGGAACGATCTCCGAGTTTTTGCATATAAATGGTGGTGATATTCTATCTTTATCGTAGTGAAGTCATTAATCATACAATAAAAACAACCTCAATAATCATGGTTGTAGGCAAATCCACGACCCATGTAAATAATATGCTCGATTATCTTTTTCATGCAATGATACTTGTCTATACTTATTACTAACTAAATGTTCATATCTTGAAGGTGTTGAAAAAAGAAAATATCTCATACATTGTTGCTCCTTATGAGGCTGATGCTCAAATGACATTTTTGGCCATTAGCAAGCATGTTGATGCTGTCATTACTGAAGACTCAGATTTAATACCATTTGGTTGCCCAAGAGTAAGTTCTTAACTGATTTAACAAATCTGTTTTATTGTTTCTTATCTTTCTTATATTTAGAATGAGTTATTTTCTTGAAATCTTTCCACACAGATCATCTACAAGATGGACAAATATGGGCAAGGTGTTGAATTTCAGTATTCAAAACTACCAAACAACAAAGAACTGAATTTGACTGATTTTACCAAGCAAATGATTCTTGAAATGTGCATTCTTAGTGGTTGTGACTATCTGCAATCTTTGCCAGGAATGGGCTTGAAAAAAGCTCATGCATTAATGAAAAAGCTCAAAAGCTATGACAAGGTACGTTCTATACCCATTTTATTGTATTGTTCTGTTTCGAGGTGAAAAATGAGTAGTGTGGGTGATGGGCCAAAAGGGCTTGCGTTAAAAATGGTTATTTGTATGTATGATCAATGTCTGCTGACTTGAAACACATATTTCCAAATTGTCTATTATTCACAAATAATCATTGTGTCTATTTAAGGATTTTTTATTTCACTAGTAATGCATTTCTTTAAGTAGGATGATGGTTTTATGCTTAAAATTACACTTAGGGGGACTTTTAACTCATTTCCACCCATCACAAAAAGCATGGTTTAAAAAAAGGCAGAGGGGGGCGCCTCGAGGCGAGGCGCCTAAAAAACGAGTATGAGGCGACGCCTCAGAGGGTTATTATGTTTGTGCGCCTCACAGGGCTAAGGTGGTAAGAAAAGATACGCCTCAGGGGCGCCTCAGGGGGTTTTAATGTTTGTTTTTGATGTTTTAGACTCTTTGTGTCAGTTTCAAACATTCCATGTCTTTTTAATGTGTGTTTTTGATCTTTTTGATGAATATTATGATCAAATTAGTTTGTATTTTATTTTTTATAAGATATATAATTTTTATATTTATTTTTAATTACGCCTCAGGCTTACGCCTCGGTTCACCTCGAGGCTTAAGCCTCATGAGGTGAAGGGAAAACACCTGGAGGCTCAATTCCGTAATTTTAAACTTTGACAATAAGTACCCACATCGAACCATTCAGAAGTAAATGGGTTGAAATTTCCATCTCAAGTTATGCTATATGATAGTTCAACTTTTGGGTTTTGTTAATGTTAATGTTACTAGTCCTTTTCCATTTGAAAGATTATAAGCTGGCACACTTAAATTGCAGGTAATTAAGCATTTGAAGTTTACTGGCATTATTGTTCCACCCCTATATGAAGAATCTTTTAAGAAAGCAATAATGACTTTCCAACATCAACGAGTTTATGATCCAATCACAGAAGATATTGTTTATCTGTCAAAATTTTCAGACAGTATTGATGAAGATTTAGATTTCTTAGGGCCATATCCTTGCATTATAGTTATCCCTTTAAATTCACGTAAGCATTATAAATACCATAAGCACATAAAAGGTTTTAATTAGAAATAACTTCACTTATGACAATATCTTGTTAAATGTATGTATATTTTTCTTTTTTTTGTTCCTTAATCGAAAGACACATTGATACCCCAAAATCTAGCCAAAGGCATAGCCAGTGGAGATATCAATCCTTTTACCAATTTGCCAATCCAGGTATTGTTTCTCATTTCTAGTGACCACTTCTCTCTTTTTTTCTTAGTTTCAGTCAGTTTTAGGTTTTTTTTTCCTTTTATTTTTTCCAACTTTTGTATATTATTTACCTTTGTTTGACAAACAGGGAGTGTGTGTGAAAGAAGTACCTCTGCTTGATGTAACATATAATCTTAAAAGCTTCAAACCTGAGGGTGCAAACAAAAAACTGGAGCTGCCTGCACAGAAAAATCTTTTGACCAACTACTTCTGTATCCTAAAATATAAAATTTTGTGGTTTTGACATGTGCTTTAAATCAATTCCCTTGACATTACTAAAATGTTTAGTTGTCCATATTGGTTGGGATGCAGTTGATACATAGTTGTACAATCTTACACCATGATCCGTGGATTAACTAGATGAGACCCATTATCACAGTTCATTTCTTTTCATATGAACAGGACTGATAAAATGAAAATGTTAGTTATGGGTACAGATTGGCAAAGTTTTTGTTCTTGTTATCCATAACGTGGAAAGGTTTTGCATCTCTTGAAGCAAAGAGGAAATTCAGGGCCCCTCGAGTTTCACCAAAGCACCCAAATCCGACAAGTGAAATTCCTCAAATTGATTTAAGTGAAGAAACTGTGCGTAATAGAATTATTTCTGTTACGCTATTACTTTTTATAATTCTCTTTTAGCATTATGAGATAGTTTTCTTTCTTTCTTTAGGTGGATGCCATTGTCTCAGCAAAGACCTCAATGTTAACAGAATCAGTTTCTCACGGTTAGAAAGATTATATAATCTCACATGCCCATTAACAGACTTGCTGGATTTTACATTTAAATGAAAGAATCATGTGATTAAACTTCTTGCAGACGACATGAGAAGGGTACAACATTCAAAGCATACTATACATCCTTGTATAGTCTCACAAAAACAGTCAGAACCTAATTCTTTCTTGGATGCAAGTGATGGCAAAACAAGAGTGCAAAAGAAACCTGTTGTGGTGAGAAGTCGCTATTTTCAGCACAAAAATTTAGAAGTTAATGAAGTCGATGTTACAAGCAGGAATACAACTTCTAGTGGTGATCCTGTATCTGTTTCCGGTTCAGTTGAGGTCAAAGCAAGAGTAGAGAATATGAAGTTAAATCAAAGTTGTAGTTTTACGCAAAAAAGTCAAGAAAACACAAATGAAAGGTGTACAGAGACTAACAAGGAAGGATTAACCATGAAAAGGAAGTTTTCCATTGTTGATGACAGTGTTGAAAAGGTAAGCATTATACTTCTCCATTCATATATTGTAAGTTGTAACATATCTGCTTTAAAATGTTTCTCTAAAAGTCAAAATGTACTTCTTGAGTTGTAGCATTACTAGTTACCTGTGTGATTATCTGCACAGGAAAATTTGAACCAAAAATGCATGCACACAGGTCAATCTCCTGCTAATCAAGGTACCTTTTTTTCCTAGTATAATTGTCTGCAAATACTATATATATTGACACAAAGCGACGATAAAAGTACAATCACACCCTTTTTTGTATAAGCATGCACTTTTTTTATATTGATGTATATGCAGTCCAAAAAATTTGTGGACAAACTTTGCAGCATTAGGAACATTTCTCCTTATAGACCAGCGTGTCAAGATTTGAATAAAGGGAACAAATTTCTTTGCAAATGGGTACTCTTGGTATAGGTTGAAACGTTTGGGTTGGATTGAGTTGACCTGAAACAATTTTTGGTTGAAATTTCAATAATTTTATAAATAGTTTGTGTTAAGATTTATCGATTTACCAATTCTTGCAATTAATACTTACTTTCTGACTGGTGATCATAAAATTGCTTTTACCTCAGGTGTATGCATTTTTGATCTTGATGACCAAGTGCAAGCAACGGGAGATGAAGAAGAGATTAATGAAGTCAACGTTACAAGCAACAATACAATTTCTAGTGGTGATCCTGTGTTTGATCCGGGTTCATTTGAGGTCAAAGCAAGAGCAGAGAACATGAAATTTAGTAAAAGTCGTTATTTTACTCACAATAATCAAGAAAACGCAAATGAAAGGTGTATAGAGACAAATGAAAATGAAGGATTAGCTATGAAAAGAAAGTTTTCCATGGTTGATGACAGTGATCAGAAAGTAAGCATTATTTTCATTCTTTCATATATTGTAAGGCTTACAATATTTTCAAAGTTTTCCATCGTTATTTTACTCACTATATATGTAAGCTATAACATATTTTCTTCAAAATGTTTGACCCTGAAAGTCAAACTTTACCTTTTGGGTTATGGAATCATTAATTACTTGTATGGTTATCTGCACAGGAAAATCTGAACCAAAAACACATGCGAGCAGATCAATCTCCTGCTAATCAAGGTACTTTATTCTAATTTCTAGTATAATAAGTGTGCACATACTGTTTATATCTTGAGATTTAAGGGACAATAAGAGTACGATTACACCCCTCTTTTTCATTTAACCATGCATTTTCTTATTAATGTATATTCAGTTCTTAAATTTTATGGACAAACCTTGCAATATTAGGAACATTTCTCCCTTTTGATCAGCATGTCACTGATTTTAGTCATTTGCAAATGGGTTATTTGGTATGGGCTGAAACTGGCTGGGTTGGGCTAACCCCGAAATCTTTATGTCCAAAATCTAAAGCTTTTATAAGTAGCTTGTGTCAAATATTATGTTAGTGATTTATCATTTCTTACATTTATTAGCCAGACTATTTGATTGCCAGTCACAAAATTGCTTTTATCTCAGGTGTATGCAATTTTGATCTTGATGATCAAATGCAAGCAACAACAGATGAAGAAGAGAAGTTTGGATGTAATATTTCCCATTTGGGAAAATATTCAGAAATAGCAGAGAAATCAATGGAGAAGTTCATTTCTGTTATATCATCTTTCAAATGCACTTCATCTGGTTCTCGTGCCAGCGGACTACGCGCCCCACTTAAGGACTTACGAAACACTTTTACGAAATCATCAACTCCCATTGATGCCATAAGCAAATTTGCTTACACCCGCACACGAAGACCATAAATCATATGTACTTTGAAACATGTATTTTTCGTATTATCTGCTAGCAATTTGAGCAAATTTAACGCTTTGTCAATGAATGTAAAGCTATAAAAGTAACTTCTTTAGTTGTTCATGTATGAGGTATTTTTATTGAATTATGTGGTCCTACTCGTTATTAATGGAATGATAAGGCATTTTCACAAGAATTACCTACTGGTTGGTGTTATCTTTGTAATAATATGATCTTGTTACCAATTATATATTATATTACCAGCGGTGAGTGTAAGCGCCGATAAAAACCATCTCATCCGTTGGATCAAACTGAAATGAAATCATGTTCGTTTAAACTCGACGGTTATGGCGGTTCCAAGTTGGTTTTCAGCGGTTATCTCATGGCAATTAACTGTTGCGATTTTTGAGGGTGCACATCCTAGAATTCAGCATCAAAAAATCATGGGGTGGTTGTGAGCCCTTTAACCGTTTGTAGTCGGCTATAAGAGCAAACTTTCTTCTCTCCTACATTTTGCTCTTAATCGGACAATATCCGAAATGAAAGCGGGAGTTCATCGGTGATGAAGGTGTCGATGAAGGCCTTTGGCAAGCAACCCTCCATAAAAGGCGAACCCGGTTGAGAGTCAAGCAACAAATCCGCCTTGCATGTCTACTTACCCCCCCCCCCCCAATCATCATCTTCCAAATCAATTTACCTTGGCATTTCAAAGGTAAGTCTTTTAATTTTTTCCTTTACAGCTTAATCAGATGTATTGGTTCTAATTGCACAACTTGATTCGTATCATATGTTCAATTGATGCGAGTTTGGTACTTATAATCTCTTGATTAATTCTTATATAGTTCGTATGATTTTTGTTTCGTTTAGAATGGAATGTTCGGATACACGTTTCTTTCTTCTTAATTGCTTGCTTTCAGTGAATTTTGATGTTGATTCAATTTGCTGTCGTCTACGATTTTACCTGTTTACGTGTTGTTTCGTTTTGGTGTTTTGAATCATCGTTTTGTTTTAATTTGTGATATCTAAGGAACATAACATGATTAATTTGATTTAAGGAAAGATTGTCTACATGTGGTTCATACAAAATATGTGTTCAGGTGCTTTAAACAAATTGAACAGATGGTTTCAAAAAGTATTTCAATTGGCCAGTTTAAGACAACTTCACAGGTAACTGTTGGGCTGTTTAAAAGTTTTCAGGTGTGTTTGAACAGAGTGTGTTTGAGGGGCTGCAATTTGGATGGGTCAGAGAGAACAACACAACACAACGTAACAGAAAATCAAGGCAACTTAGCACAAGAACTCGACCCACGTAATAACCCTTTATTTAACCATCTTGCAGTAAGTTACATGTAAATAATCAACTTAATACTTGTCAAGTCACTTTCTTCTTATAAATTTTAGATTAGTTATTGTTTTAGTCACCTCCTAGAATTTTATGTAGTATGAGTGGCATTTTTTGTGGTTAAGTGAATGATACTGTTGTCTGGTGATTATGGTTAAAAAAAAAAAAAATATTATAGTTGTGAAGTTAGGAAAAAAAAGAAAAACAGAGGCAGAAACCACTTAGAGTGTATTTCTAGATTATTATGTGTGATTAGTATGCTTAGTTTGTATCTTCTGTTTACCCCGATCATCCTCCTTATTTCATTACCACCATCAAAGCTTAGTAATCAGTTGTAGTGATATTAGATTGAAAGTACAAGTTAGTGATTTACTTTGTTTGTATATTAGGTGTGTTGGGACCAAACTGCATGAAGGAAGGAAGACCAAAAAAGACTTGCAATTGACATTAGACAATAAAGATGAAGAGCAAAATATTTGAATATTATTTCATGGGGTGTTAAATAGTAAACCAGTATCCCGTTTTACAAACATACATCCACTGTTATACATCTTTTATAGGCATGAGCTAAATGAGTTGTACCTTGATCTTAAGTTTTTTTATAAAATATTAGAAAAAATAGTTCTATCATTACAAAATTAAAATACCGGCCACCTGACGGGTATAAAACTAGTTTGTAATTGTTTTGATTGACCCACTAATAACTTTTTCGACTTTTGGAAATCATAAACTTATTGTAGTTTTAAATAAAAACTTAATTTAACGTTAAATAACATTTAAAGACTCATTAGCATCAAAATTACTTTTTAAACGACATTTACCATGTTTATCTTTATCTTTAATTTCTAATTAGTCTATATATCTGTTAAATTACTTGAACCAGAAATTTTCATAAAATTTTCGAAAAGAAAAATGACAAAAAGAATATTATTTAAATGAAAAGGATATATTTGTCCATAGGACACATGTTATTTGGTAGCTTGGACCACTTTAATAAATATATAATATGTATTGCTCTGTTAGCAACTACTATTAGCCACAAAAAAAGCTAATTGGTAACTTCAACCGTATAATTTTTTATTCATTAAAATACCACAAAATCGAGATAATTTTATTAATAAGATGTCAAAATCCGAATTCCCTAAAGACCCTAACATAAAATCATAATTAAATAATTCCATCTTTAAGTGTGAAATCGTTCTCTAGAGTGTTCTCTTGGATCTTTGGATATGTTTGTGGGTTTCATTTTAAATATTGTTTAGTTTTTGTAATCATAAATAAATTTAGAATTTGAGAGTCCATTGAATAATTTGATCATTGATTGATGTAACTAACTAAACTCAACGATGGTCCAATCTTGAGGGGCTAAGAACGTTGACAATGACCATAGACTTAATTTAATGTCATCGGGTATTCCGTATTTAGGCAAAGTTAGGTATATGATTTTTTTTTCATGAAAAACAAATAAAACATAAATATGTAAAATTTCAACCAATTTTAAAACTTTTTAAAGTATAAAGTGAGGAGACATGTATTTCTAAAGACAATTCTAATGATTCGTAATATCAAACTAGTTTTACAGTTTTTTTTCTTGATGTTAATGTCGATTGTGAGAGTGATGGCACATGTGATAAAATGGTTGGGGCGACATCTATGATGAAGATGGCGGCAACGGTGAATGAGAGGAATATCCACTTCCTTTGGTTAGATTCTTGTTCTATTTGAAATAATGTTGAATTCCTTTGTTATAAAAGTCGTTTCAATTTTAGCAAAATATGAATTGAAAATCAGTAACTTTGTAATGAAATTTCAAATCTTTAACCTTAGGGAATTGGTGACTGGTGAGCAATGTTTTGGAGACCGGATCGGACCGGCCGGTCCGACCGGTTCGACCGGGGATCGGTCCGGTGGCCGGTCCGGTCTGATATGGATTGTTTTTTAGTGGTCGAACCGGCCGGTTCGTCCCGAACCGCTGGTCGGACCGGGAAACCGGACCGGTTCGGACCGATTTTGGTATTTTTTTTTATTTTAATGGGTAAAAAACAGGGTGTTAAACCATAAATTAGTACGTTGGATATACAAATATAGTTAAATTTTATATATAACTATAAAATACATATATAAAACATATATAAATTACTTATATTTAATTACATATATAAATATAGTTAAATCCTGTCTAACCGGTCCGACCACCAAACCAATAAGGCGTCCGATTCGATTTGAAAACATTGATAGTGAGACTCTAGATAATGGAACAAGCCAACTCAATATAGAATATTGTGATTATGTGTTTTCCTTTGACTTTTCTAGAGTAAATAAGAATATATGTAGTAGTAGCCGAGTATAACCTCAATTAAATCGCATCTAAATATATGATTTGTGTCAATTTATTCTTCATACTAAGCTATAACTCCGTGTATTATACGGGTTGAATAGAAAAAATATTAAATATTTATATAATGAAGAGTTAAAAACTACAAAACACTATTTTAATATAAGATATGGTTGTAACTTGTAATTACGTACGAGTAAGTAATTTGATTAGTTGATAATAATAACTTTATTATTTTTAAAACTTTCGTTTGTAAAATTAATGCCTTGAAAAAAATTTATTTTTTATCAATATCTCATTGCTTAAGAACTTCAGGTTTTAATTAACTTTTAATTTTTTTTTGTTTTTAAGAAATGATTTTATATAAAACTTTGATTTTTTTAAAAAGTTTGATTTTAAAATATTTTATAATTTTAAAAGTTTTGTTGTTTTAGAAAAAAAATAGTTTTAGAAAATGTTGTTTTTGAAAAAGTGTCTCTTGATCAAAATAATTAGTTTTAATTAATAAAAAATATCTTTTAAAACTATCGATCTAAAAAGGACTGAGATTTATAATATAAGAGAGAGAAGAAGAAGATTTAAAAATTAGTTAATTGAATTTTTTTAAATAAACAAATAATTTAGACGAAAAAATGAATGAGATGACGAATGGATGATGGCACATGCTCACATATGTAATCTTTTATTATATGTAAGACTGACTTTAGTTACTCGTGTATTACACGAGATGTGAAGAGTTAATTATTAAAACAACACAAAAACATAAATAAAACTAAATGTATTACACGGGTTAAAAAATAAAATTGATTAGTTGTTGATTGTTATTTATATAATACTAACTTTAGTAAACCCGTGTATTACACGATATAAAAAATAAAATATTAATTATGATGAAAGTTTATAAAGTATAAAATGATATTTTAAAATAAGATATGATTAAAATTAAATATGATTAATAATTATAAGTAATAATTTTAATTTTTATTTCCAAAAAAATCTAACTATTTTTTCTAAACAAACCGTATTAAAAATATCATTTTTAAAAGTTTCTTATTATAACTCCTGATGTTAAATATTTTTAGTTTATAAAGAAGTTTACTTTTTAAAAACATCAATTTTAAGATACTTCATATTTTTAAAAATGTTTGATGTTTTAGAAAAACTCTTATTTTATAAAAATTTATTTTCTAGAAATAACATTAATAAAAAGACATCTTTTCTTGATTTATTAAGAAATATTTTTTAATCTTAAAAAGAATTAAAATTATTTAATTTTTAATTTAGGTAACTATTTAAGAGGAGAGAGAGGCAAGAAAAACAATTTTAGGGGGACTAAGAATATGACAAGTGTCCCCCAAGTTACTCTTTTAGTATTATATATAGAATATATATTATATATAGAATATAGAAGATATAGATATAAAAGTATAGAATTGTGTTGTTAGTCATCTTGTTATATGATATGTCTTTTAACATAGAGCCAACGACATGCATACATGTATCTTTTGTAAGATATATGTATGATACTTATGCTTTGAGGCAAATTATAAATTTAGTCTCTAAACTTAAAATTTTATGGAATTAGTCTTCAATTTTACTACTTTGCTTTCATGCATGGTTTCTCGATTTAGAGGTGTTTATTTGGCCACTTATTTTTAAAGGTATTTTAGTTATTTTATATTTATATTATATTGTAAACTGAAAAATCAAATAAATCCCAAAAACCTCCCCCTATTGATATTGATGAGAGTTCTCTAATAGTTAATAAGTATCAAAATAAAGTTTAAGTGTATCAATGTTAAAAGTGATGGCGTTTGAAATGAAAGTGGTATATGAAATTGATGAGAACTTGTCTTCCATAAGAGGGTGAACATTTTAATATGATTTATAGGTCGAGTCAATATGCTTGATAAGCTTCTTTAGTTATGTTTTATGTAAACTCCTACGTACTATGTAACAAATTTGGTTAATTGGCCGGTTAAAATGATCTCGGACTATAAAAACAAGTTATTGACCGAAAGAAAAACCACTTCAATCATAATGCCCATTTAAAGTGTTTAAATCGCATAATAAAGATGTTAAATATTATTTATTATTTGTGTTTATGTGATTATGGGGTTTTCTTTCGGGATGTCTATAAAACCAAGCTTTCTACGTCGGTTTTACAGTTTTACCATGCCAAAATATAAAGTACACCAAGAATTTTCAGCAATTTCGACATACTTAGGTGAAATTCCTATCTCGTTGTTCATCCTGAAAAATACAACAAACTGCTTCCGATGTTATACCTTGATAAACAAACGCACACTCTAGGTAGAAAAACGAAACCTAGCTATAAGAGAATCATATAAGACACGTGCTCCCAAACCATCTCTTTCTTCCTCTTCTTCTAGTTTAATTATATCTTTTATAACACGTATCTAGACTGATTCAATCGTATTCATTACCTTATCAATCATATTTTCTTTTGTTATGAACAATACCTCTGCAATAGGTATATCCGAAAAAGTTACGTGAAACACCATAATATATAAGTTTTATAATAAACTTTATATATAAAAATATATATTAAGCAATGGATGTAGCATATATGAACAACCTTTCTTGCAAATAATTCTCAAACTCTTTACGTGGGCTTCTTATAGTTATAATATTTCATTTTTGCTTTTATGTTTTCTTTTTCCATTGTGGTGGTTATGATCATAGACACGAGGTAGTAGTCTATTGAGGTGACGTTTGTTTTGTTGTTTTATTTTCATGAAGTAGACACCAGATGGTTGTGGTGTCGATGGCTGAAGTCATGAGGAGGAACATATAAATAAAGAACACCATGATCTAATTTCAAAATACATTTAAAATAGTGATGATAACAATATGTGTAGGGAACTATGCAGATCTAATTTTAAAATATGTTTAAAATAATGATGATAATATTTATGTGTGTAGGGACATATGCAGAACAATAAACACTACAAATGCATGTAAAACAAAATACATCATTTATATATTTTCAATCTTAAAAGTTTGTAAAATAAAAAAGTAGATGGAAATTATATAACATTTATTCATCTATCATGAAATTTAAATGAAAAAAATATAAACAAGTTTCATGTATATATAACATGCATATATATAGCATGTTTAACTCACACGTATATAAGTAAAAAAAAAAACTAAACCGTTTAAAACATATAAAAAATCAATTTGATAAGTTTTTATATACAAGGAAAGGTTCAAACTGCAAATAAAAAAAAACGGAGATCTAAGCTTTTAATTGAATAGTTAAGATCAATGGTTTTAGATAATATTGAAAAGGGTCCCACCCAAGTATAAATCTGTACTTTTTTATAAAAAAAATTAAAACCATGAATTTTAACCGACCAAATGCTTAGATATAGTTTAAGAGTTTTCTTAATTTATCATGATTTGTATTTTAACTTTTTCTTTTATGTACATATACCTACTTAATTGTATGTAAGAATTATAATATTTAAAATAACAAATCATTATATATAAAAAAACTTGAACAGTTTAAATAGGTTTTAATTTTCGCTCAAAATAAGTTGTGTTGTAATTAACCGCATCTTATCTATAAATATTTTTAAAATAAAGATCAAATGTACGAATAACATCATAACACTATGACCCTCGAATGAAACCAAGATGAAATGGCTTGATGAGGATGGCTAAGTTGACAACCTCGAGTTTGGCTACCGCTATTACATTGCCTTACCACATAGTAGGCGGATGTTCATATGTGATCATGTGGCTCTTCAAGATTTTCACATAGCAAAAAATTTTTGAAATGACATATGATGGAAAGAGGTATTAAAGAATGTAACTCTTATTTTGAACATCACCATTAAAGAGACAACAACACTTAAAAAACGTATCTACTTAGCTACCACATAAAAAATACACTTATTTTTCAAAAAAAAAAAAAACAAAAGCTACTTTAATAAGATGATCTAAAAATATTGTCATGTTATCACCATCTTTTTATTTGATAAATCCATCTGTGTGTGTATGTGTGTGTGTATATATATATATATATGTATGTATGTATGTATGTATGTATGTATGTATGTATGTGTGTATGTATGTATATATTTAAAAGTTGAAAAGAGAAATTGAAATAGATTTAAAGGTAATCATACTTATAGAGTTAAAATTGTAAAGTGAAACGGCCGTTTGTAATTTTTGTTCTCCTTACACTTGTACATAATTGCTCGTTGTTTAATTATCAGGGAGTTGCTGATAATATATATCGATTTCTTAGAGCATACACAAAAGTATATCCATGATTATTAAAATAAAGAATGACATAATGATTTTTTTTTGGTATGCCCTCATAAAACTCCAAAGATTATATTCTTCTTGCAAGCATGTGATGTCTAAGAAATGGAATAAAATTGGTCAACAAATAATATTTTCCCCCTTACTTTTATAGAGTGATATTTTAATTTATCTTAATAATTATCTATCATTTTTTTTAACTAAGTTATACCTTTTCAATTGTTTTAAGAGGCTATAAAATGTAACTAATAGATGAAACAAAAACTTTATTCCCAAATAAGTGAAAATTTGAAGATTTAACCATGATTCATAGACGTTTTACAAAGTTCTGAAACAGAAATGGTAATATATTTCCACCATCTCATTAGCTTTGAACCACACCAACATCAGATGGTGGTAGGAAGTTCAATCCTTCCTATGTAAACACTTTGGGTGGTTTGTTTATGGCGATGATCAGAGAACGCAAGGTCAGGATCTGAGCGTTCGGAGAAATGGACATATATAGTCGTTTGAACCTCACCCTTTAGTTTAATTTTAAGTGAGTCGGTTACCTTCTGCAATGGTTTGGGTGCCACAAGACAGTTAGTGGGTACAATGCAACTCGTTTCTTTCTTTTCTCATCAACATGCAAAAACATCGACTTAATAAATGTTTTCAGAACCGAATCGGACGTCGAACCGGACGCCTTACTGGTTTGGTGGTCGGACCGGTCAGACCGGTTGGACCGGATTTAACTATATTTTAATTATATTTATTATGTAATTAAATATAAGTAATTTATATATGATTTATATATGCATTTTATAGTTATATATAAAATTTAAGTATATATTTGAGTGTGTGTGAATGTATGTTTAAGATTATGGTGAACACTTTGTCCCACATTGGTGTGGGGACAAAGTGATGTTTGGTTTATAAGTAATTTTTTTATCACTCTAGTGTATCTTTATAACATATTTTGCCACAAGTACTACCCGCGCGCAGGGGGGGGTGCAAAAATGGGGAAAAAAGGTTGGATTTCCAGCGAACTCGTGTGTACCCGCACGTGTCGCGCGAGCCCGTTTTTTGAATTCGGTTTTACTTTTTGATCTAGCACACTAATTTGTAGTTCAACACCCCGTAAAAAAAAAAAAAATTCAAAACCGGTTCGAACCGGTCCGGTTCCCCGGTCCGACCACCGACTCGGGTAGAACCGGCCGGTTCGACCCCCACAAAACGAATCATACACGGCCGGACCGGCCACCTAGCCGATCCCCGGTCGGACCGGCCGGTCCGACCCGGCCGTGAAAACACTCCTTAATAATATCAAACAGCTGAAAAAAGACTACCTAATCTCTTAGCAATCCGGATAACAATGATGTTTCAATTTATTCCACGATTCAACCTAATCTGATAGAGCCTTAATTTAAACAATCACAACCGTATTTCTTCATGAGTTACTACTTCGAAGGAACTTAAGAATTAAACTTCTACTATAACACTCTTACACACTACCACAAGTTATAAACTTCTATATGAAATATGTTTATTAGGGCATCCATCTCAGAGTTCCACGGCCTTCTCTTTGCTTCCAAATTTAACACGCACCAAAAATATATTTTCAAAGTCAAAATTATGACTTCTATTTTCTGGCTTATATCGGGATTATTTTTTAATTTAATTTTATCAGATAATAATAAAAAGATTTTAAGTTCAAAACAAATAAGGAAGAATTTGAAAAGTTGATTAAGTCAGACTAGTGACTAAAATGACACGGCCGGTAACAATTTTATAATTAACAAATTAAAAGTTAGTTATGGCTAGGGTCGGTATAAAAGAAATACATGTCATTGTTAACTTTTTGTTTGTTAACTTTTTGTGGTTAATCTTTTCAATAAAAAAGTTAAAAAATTCAAGAAAAAAGAGACATGACATAAATAGTCTCTATGGTTTGACTATATTACACGTTTGGTCCCTCCGGCTTTAAAAATTATAAAGTTACTTTAAAATTTTGTGTAGTCATTGCAAGTTTAGTTATCAATTTTAAAAATTATAAAGTTGATCCAAATTTTTATGTAGACATTACACTTTTGGTCTCCAAAGTTAAAATTTAAAAGCTAGTCTAAATTTTATGAGATGTATAAAACATTAAATAAAATTAATATCAGGGGACATGCGATGAGTATATAATTTTGTAATTTTTAAAGTTTAGAGACTCAAACATACAATATGATTAAACTACAAGGACCGTCTATGCAATTTTCTCTAAAAAAAATTAAACAATTGATTAATTCAGAACAATCACTATAATGATACGATAACAATTTTATAATTAACTAGAAGTTAGTTATGTTTGGGCTCGGCATAAAAGGAATACATGTCAACCTTTTGTGGTTAATCTAGTTCTATCAATCTTTAATATAAGTAACATATACTTTATTACTTTTACAAACATTTATATCTTTAAGTCAAGAACAATTTAGAGCATAGTATTATGCCTCTATTAAATTGATATTTTAAAGGGGTTGATGTAGTGGTGAACAAAAGTGCGTCCAAGATACACACCGATGTTCTTGTCTTAAAAATAAATAGACACGTGATATAATATATCCTACTAATAAACATCAATCACTAATACATATTTACATATAAAGATTCATACCTCAAACAAACAATTAAAGTCATTCTTGTTTTTTCTTTCACCAAAGTAATACACAAATCTATATATTTCACAAAACCATTTTTAAACCACGAATTTAAATGGAAGTATATAAATTTATATAAAAATAAATATAAAAAATAAGTTTAACGTACATTCTAAGAACCAATGTGTTCGAAACCAAACCAACCAGACAACAAATCCGACGACTTAAAACTTCAAATCGGTCACGTCTGGTTTCAAAAACATTGCCAATAACTTCAATAGTTCAATCCATTTGCTTTCAAATGAACATCAACAACAATTACACAAATTCCACTTCAAGGAATCACTCACGAAATCACCATGCATCTTCTTCACCGGCGATTCCTATCATCAACTCTCTAGAAAACCCGTCATCCGGAGGACCGAATTCCTCATTTCGCTCATATCTCGTCCTTTCAACGTCCTCCCGACGCCGGAGCACACAGAAAACGCCATCTTCTCCGCCAATCGCCGCCGCACCATCACATGAGGCGGCACCATTAATTCCCCATCATCTCCTTCATAATCATACAAACTCCGTTCCACATAACAGCACCACGATACATTCACCGGTATGTTAACCGCCTTCGCCTTATTCTTCTTCTTCTTCTTCTCCTCAACTTTTATCCTCTTCAATCGCCTCGATTCGTCCTGATCTGAATCCGCAAAGCTCTTTAAGCAACAACCGCCGTCTCCAACAGTGAATACGACGTCGGATTCTTGGAATTCTTCCGCCATTGGAAGCAAATTTTGAGGATGAATTAAAGCATTCGATTGAATGAATGATATGGAATTGGGGGATCGATTTATATAGGGGATGATAATAATATGATATCGTTATCGTAGTGAGTACTCAATCATTCTCTGTCGTTAGAGTGTGGTCCCGGGTTTCTCTCTCTAGACGTTTAACGTTTAACGTTTTTGTTTTTGTTTTCGTTTTCTCTCTCTAAAAGTTATTGAAGATGTGTCAGCTGCCTAAATTCTACAGCTCACTTCAACCGGCTTACTTGCGGCTCACGGAACTCTGTACAACCAAACTTGCATGGAGTACTTCTTACGGTATCTTCCGTTCATTACGTTCTCCGGGTTTTTAACTTTTTTTTGTTCTTTTGTAGTTTTGTCACTTTTGTGTGTGTGTGTGTACAAGTAGAGTTGCATGATGTACGACTTGGGTGATTCTAATTGAATGTCTTTAATTGCATTGTTTTCTCATCGTCAAAATGAATTGAAAAGGATTAGTCATATTAATGAGCATGTTAAGTAAAGGAGTTTCTAAATAGAAATTTGACTAAATGTAAAATAAATAAGTTTTTGTTATTCTGTTAATTACCACAAGTTGATATCACTATGTCCACATGATGACCATATAGTTAACATGTTTCTTTTTGCGGGTTTTATTTTCTAGAAGCATGTAATGTTTGAAACTTTTAGTGGAAAAAAAAAAACTAGTCAAGATATGATTTTCTTTTAAACATTTTACTTGAAAATAGTAATGGATATATATATATATATGTATGTATATATATGTATATGTATGTATGTATGTAATTTTCTTAAGAGATATGGCAAAAGTTTCATATTCCTTTTACTATAAAATCATACAAGCATTTATTACATAAATATATCTCTAAATTCATGTTAATCTTTACTATATTATAATGCTTTTGAGAAGAATATATTTGTCTTTCTACATTAAATTTTAAGAGCGTAAAATTTCTATAAATTTAATTATCTTAATTATTTTCTACATGCATACTAATTATGTGATCATAATTGTTAACTTTTAAACTAAGTTCCAACATTATTTTTAAATGCCAATAACTTATCAATTTATCAATTTTTTTTAAAAATAATTCATGTTGTGTTTCTTGTTGCATTGTGCGAACACGTCTCTGGTTAAATTATATGTTCTTAAGAGACCATACTAGTGGTAAATTGATGTATTTTTCTTTATTTAGCTATTAATTCAAATCTTTATCAAGTATTACCAATATTTATCAAATTGGCCATTAATAATCCCACCTCAAGTATTTACCAATATTGGTTCAACCTTTTTCATCTTTTTGTTTTATGGTCCCCCGTTAAAAAAACCCTAACGGAGTTAACTCTCTCCTACGTGGCTCGGTGACTTGGCGTTTTTTTATTTGGCAAATTGGAAATAAATAATCCAATCTTTATCAAATTGGCCATTAATAATCCCACCTCAAGTATTTACCAATAACGGAGTTAACTCCGTTAGGGTTTTTTAACGGGGGACCATAAAACAAAAAGATGAAAAAGGTTGAACCAATATTGGTAAATACTTAAGGTGAGATTATTAATGGCCAATTTGATAAAGATTGGATTATTTATTTCCAATTTGCCTTATTTATATGAATATGATTTTAATGCGGAGTCAGACACTCAGAAGGGTTTATTCTGATAGAAAGGAAGTTTGTGGGACCAAACTGCAATATACCCAATTCAACATGTTTCACCATTTCAGAAAGGCCCATTATAGAGAAATTAGCCCATTATATATTTAAGGGATCAATGAAAATATGAGGATTATGAGCCTATAATTGATTACTTAAAAACATTTTATTTAAGATACATACATATTCATTTAAATCACCCTTGTTTTAAACCTTTATATATTATTACCTCACCTCTTTATACAACATACTCACTTTATAAAACTTTACAAAATATGGTTCATATAATCAACTTCATGTTTAATATATTTTTGCATTTATTATTTGAGGCTTTACTATCTTGTATTATTTGAGGCTTTACTTTGTTTTCTATATCTTTTGTTATAGATTTTTAAAAATTTAGAACGTACTTAAAATATTTATTTTTTAAAATCATGTTTAAGTTATGATATAACCTTAAATCATATCCCTTTTCATATCCACTAGTTACAAATATGCTACTAAGTTTTAAAAATCACACTTGAATACTTGTAATAGACTATCATTATTATTATTGACTTTTATTTAAGAAATTTGAAATACAATTACCACGTGATTCAAATTTTCTATGAAAAATTTCAAGTTATGAAATATACATTGTGTTTTGATGAGTTATAATGATTAAATAAAACTTAGTTACGTATAGTATAGATTTTTAGTAAAAAAATATTATTGCTATATATGTCATAATAATAATTTAAGTATTTTGTAACAAAAATATGACAACTGTACGATATCAAGTGCCACGTGGCCGAATCGAATATCCAAACTACCGTCTGCTTGGAAGACACGTTGCTCTAATTTCGTGCAGTATTAATATTGTATTAATATTTCGTGCAGTATTAATATTGTATTAATATTTATATTAATATTTATTAATTATAACAACTGGATAAGCTTGTCTGTTCATTCTTGGGAAACAAGGGATTAAATCAATAGTTAATGTCTTATTTTCGTAAGAAATCAACAAAATCCGTTAATTATATACTTATAAATCATAATTAATTTATAAAATTTGTCCAATAAAAGATAGAAGAAGAGATAGACATAGATACAACGTGTCTAAACATATTGTATTTTAGTTTTATTTTTGTTTGTCATAAGACATATTATGTTTTAGTTTGATATGTTATGAAGTAACTTGATCCAATAAAGAGAATATATGTTGTTTATTTTGTAAGACCTTATTTTGACATAATATCTCCTTAGTTCTTACTAGTTAACTTTGCAAATGCTAATGATAAATGATCATTCACTTCATTTCAACTTGTTTTCTTACCTCGTTGAAAGTCTTAACCTTCGTATATGCTAACATGAAAAGGAGATGTATCAAAATGAAAATGAGTGTTAAGTGTAAAGAGAATATGAATCAATGCAATGAAAATAATATGTTATGGTTGTTATCTCAATGACTTAAGAAATCTATGGCTTAGCTGAGTGTGTATTTCTTAGAAATTATCTTCTTGTTAAACAATAAATTTCTTAGACATGAAAGAATTGGTGCTTTATAGTTGATACCTTTCGTCCTATTTGCTATAATCTAACAAAAGGAAAATATATATTTTTTAACAGGATCAAAGGAAGCCCAATCGAGTAAAGAATAATATCACTTATCATTAGTATTACAAATTTCCCAGACCCTGCTCTTCAGCGGGAGACACTGGGTATGTTTGTTTGTTTGTTTTGTTTATTAGTATTACAAATTTGGTATAAAGACATCAACAACGTTGATTAGAATTTGCAAATTAGAATTTTTATCCTCACAACACGTAATCTTTTCAAAAATTGTTACAAATAGTGTTAATGATAAATGGAAACTTTATTTTCGATCTCAATTTATTGTTCCGGACCCCCTTGTAAAGTCCATTGCCCCGGTCTGCTCTTTTAAATATTATTAGGGGCGTACTACATAAAAGGAATGTGGTTTTCAAGACGTATCAAGTGATATACTATTTTAACATACGATCTGTTCACTTTTTTCCCTCTATTCTTCATTCGTCACTTCACTCACATACAAAGTTTTTAGAACTAGTTTGACCGGATGGTTAGATTGAAAACCATATACATTCCAGCCGACAGGCTTTAAAGGGTAGCAAATGAACTAGGTAGCCAGGTTCGGCAATTGGACACGAACTTTTTCGATATTTTTTCCATTTTACAAAATATCCAAAATCCAAAATCGCAAATAAATAACACTAAGGAAGTTGGTAAATAGGTTTTCGTAAGGACCAATGAACCCTTTGATCTAGACGAGCCATTTAATCCAATTGGACCCTCGAACCCATAAACTCATTAAGCCATAAAGGTCACCGGTTGACCGTTGTCACTATGCTCCGGCGAACGGCGGTAGTATCTATGCTAACGCTTCTACTCACCGATGAAACTTGATACGTAATCTATTTAACCTTTTCTTCTAATTTGACTTTTCATTACAGAAATTGAATGCTTCAAATCTAGATTCCTTCATGTTTCTGCATCTATCTCGTTTATTTCGATTTGAAGTTATTCTATTGCAATTCCTCTATTTGAATATAATATTAAGGAGCATCGATCAGTCCATTTGGAAACCCTAAGTTCAACATCACGTATCATGAATCTGGAAGTTGAATTGTGAACGATAGATCGAGAATTACCCTAAGTTTACAATCTAAAACAATCGTGAACAGATATTGAAAGAAGAATGAAAACTTCACTAGAAAAGAAAGCCTGCAATTTCTTGAATTTGTGTTGATATGTTTACTTCTATAGTTATTCATCTGTGTTGTTGTGTTTTCCAACAACTTTCTAATTCATACATAAGATGAAAATAGATTACTACTACGCCGTAGATACTGCAATAGGACTACGAACGTTATGAATGCCATCACTCCATGTAAGCCACCCGAATGAGTACACGCCTTTCTTCCCCCTTAAGTGTCCTTCCACTGTTAACTCAAAGTCCTTCTTCTCGCCTGCACGGTTAAAGTGCAAAACAGGTGGAGACACCTTGACAGTAATCCCCGAAGGGGGCTCTACACGCGCAAAATAAACACTTCCTTTACCGCCAACATTCGTGACCGTCCTCCTAACAGTCACTTTGCCGTTTATTTCAGGGAAACTGAAAGAGGGGTAGTTTAGGTTTTGAATTGAAGGTGTAGTTTTGGGGCATTTGAAAGTTGGGTTGGATTTTAAATCAGCATGTTTGCAAAGAAATAATAAATAATCAGTGTAGGAAGCGTCGTAGACGAGCCCAGGATCAGCTGCCTTTTCTGGTCTGAAATGGCCTGACCCAAATTGAAATGGATCTGCATGATTGCCTGATGCATCAGTTATTTGTGTCCCAACATTGTTTACTATTCCAGCTGTAATTGAACAAAGAATACGTTAGTACACAGTAAAATCAAACACTGATTCGGGCTGCGGAAGTCGTACCAGTGGTTATAAGTGCTGATTTTATGGCGGCAC
The DNA here is from genome assembly GCA_024085815.1 of Flaveria linearis. Classification (NCBI taxonomy): domain Eukaryota; kingdom Viridiplantae; phylum Streptophyta; class Magnoliopsida; order Asterales; family Asteraceae; genus Flaveria; species Flaveria linearis. The sequence continues at coordinate 114,794,970 of CM044001.1, read as the reverse complement.
TGCTCCAATCAGGGTGGATTGCTTTAAGCAGTGCTGCTGCAGCCGATACATGAGGGCAAGCCATTGAAGTTCCTGAAAGTAGGTTGTATTTTACTCTTCTGCGGTCACCCTCTATCTTTGTAGGAGAGTTACCTTCTGTCCATGCTGCTAATATATTCAACCCTGGTGCAGCAATATCGGGCTGTCCAACAAGAAAAACAAAGTTATTGCTCGTATTACTTTTAAAAGTTAACGGAAAAAACCTTTCATCAATTACCTTGAGAATCTCAGGTGAAATTGCATTTGGGCCTCTACTTGAGAAGGCAGCTATTGATGGAGCTGGTTTAGCTTGTAATACAGTTCTTCCTGGATAAATGTATGCTGTTCGGGTTTTTGTTGAATTTATGTACTTAAGAATTTCTATTGCATCATCTGATGTAACTGCGGTTGCTGGAAGAACATGAGCATCTACAGTTAATTCAGCACCATTGGCTGGGCTGTTTCCTAAAATGTAACCTATTCCACCGGCCCGTTTCACTTCCATCCCTTTTCCAACTCGCGTCCCGTTCCCTCGCAAGCAAAAGACAATTTTTCCCTTGGCCTTTTGAGGGGATAAAGAACCAGGTAAGCATTGACTGCATCATTGATTCATTTCAAGATTCAGTACATTCTGATTATATTTCTCTCAAAATGTCATTTTTGTTGTCAAGAAAAGTTTTGAATTATTACCCTGCTATGTATGTTTTTAGTACATCTGCATTCACAACCTCTGCTGCATATACTAGTTGATACATTTTCCTCTGTGGTAGCTTATATGGAGTTGCTGATTGTCCCTGTTACAAACAGAGATTTGACCTTTTAGTTTGACATTTTGATACAATGGTTTTAGGTGATAAATATAGACATATAGTTGTTTAAGTACTGACCTTGACTTTAATGCCATTTCCTAGCTGAACCGGGGCGACAAAAGCCCGATCAATGGAACTAGCAGCAACAGTGAGAATCCACGGCGCAGTGTTAACCACTGTAGATTGGGCTGGGCCTTCATTACCTCCACTACAAACAACCAAAATGTTATTTTTAGTTGCTTGTAGGGCTCCTAGTGCAAGACCATCTTCTGTATAGCTAATCGGGCTAGACGACCCGATAGAAATGCTGAGTATATGAACACCGTCATGAATGGCATCATCAATCGCGGCTAACATGTCTTCAAAGAGGCACGTGTTCCCATCTTCTTTACCTTTGGAAGGTATTGGCCAGCAAACCTTGTAGATGGCCAGGCGGGCCAGTGGTGCACCACCAAAGGCGGTCCCACGGGAAAACCCACCAAGGGACGAGGCATTAGGTACACCACGGCCTCCTACAGTTGACGCTGTGTGGGTCCCATGCCCATCCATGTCACGAGGTGACCGGCTATCATTGGTGGTGTTTAAAGGCCCATGTCGTGCTTCATAACCTTTGAGGTAATACCGAGCTCCTATCAATTTTCTGTCATAAATCATAAGATTTACAGTTATTTACAGTTACCATACTTCAATTATTATGTAAGTTAGAAACTTCAATTATTTGGTTGATGATTACTTATTCTGATATTATATTTCTGAATTAACATTGAAAATTGTGATATCAGATGATCAAATGTGACTTTTGGGAGGGACCAATCATAGTGGCCTAAGGTACAAACGAAAGATGCATGAGAAATTTTTTTTTTTTTTTTTTTTTTTTTTTTTTTTGAACGGCGACTTTCATTTTTTTGAGTGATAGTCGCATCTCCGACAAGTCGGAGACCCATCACCCCTCATACCTGACCACTACGTTGTCTGAACCGGGCCCGCGGGTTCAGAGGAAGGGGCTGGCGTTCCTCGGGAAACCATGGAGCCTACTGCCACTTGACAATAGTTGCGCCGCTACACGAGCCGAAACCCGCTAGCGTAACGCACTCCGGGACTAAAACCCGAGTTGGCTCGGCTCGAACTCACGAAGTGAAATTCACAGCTTCATTGCCTTTACCAACTCCACTAAGGGAAGTTGGTTAGATGCATGAGAAAATTATAGGTCACAAGATGGCACAAGAAACAGCCAAATTGAGGTAACCACTAATGTATTACTTATTAGGTCAGACATTTGTATTCTATGTAATCGACAATTTTGGCTTTCCAATCACACCACCATTTTTATTATACTAATTCAACTCCAGCCAAGTATTTCATTCAGGGACATCATCACCATGATTGGTCATTCAGAAAAAAAATTCATTTTTTTACCTGATACTGAAAGTTTGTATCTTTTGGTCTATTACATCGGGTTGGTTATACGTACCCTTAAAAAATTTAATTTACCTTTCCATTGGCCTTGGCGCAGCGGTAAAAGCTGTTCCTAAGGGACCGAAGGTCTCAGGTTCGATCCGTGGAAACTGCCTCCCCACAAAATGTGGGGGAAAGACCGCGTACATCTTCCCTTAAATGGGATGGACCCTCCCTGGACCCTGCGAAAACGCGGGAGCTCTTTGCAGCACCAGGTGCGCCCATTGAAAACATCACATCTAAGGTATCTTTTTTGTATATTGGGGGGTGGGTTAGTACTTAGTAGAGGAGATGATACGTTTAGCACATCCTTATAAACATGTCGAATTTACTTGTAGTATGGATGTTCAAAAACTATTATAACTAGCGAACTGTCTGAACTAATGCATCCTGGTTCATGGTTAGAGATTTACACCCTTCGGTTTAATGGTATCTCAACTTGAGGCCCGAGCGATAGGTTGCTACTTGGAGCTTTTGTGCAAGCTGAAGCTATAGTTTAATGTTTTAGAATATCTATTTTTTATTTTGAGGGTCTGTTTGGAAAATTGGTTCAGCCTCACCATCTAACCCCAAGGGTTATTTCTTAAAAACCTACCGAAGCTGAACTGCTTTGTGGTTTATTGGTTTAGTAGATTATTTATCAAACTAGGTTTGTGATCGTGTAATATACGAGTTGAATAAAATATAAAATGTTCAAATTAAAAAACAATGTTGATATTGTGATCTAATTAACTGTTAGAATAAATAATCTATTGTCAAGGTAAAAAAATATTTATAATATAGTATAACTATATTTAATATTAGTAATATCTAAAAGTCATATGGTATGTAAACTTTAAGAATCGAGTAGTGATTATTAAAAAAAAAATTAATTCAACTATTAGGGTATTATTATCATAAATATTAACAAATTTGTAAAGTTTGATTTTATTGAGTTTTTATTTATATTCTTTAAAATTGAAATTGAGATTTGATATTAAGTTTGAAAAAGTTTGACATGATTGATTTTTGTTTAAATTGAGGTGATTACATATGAATAAGTCCTAAGTGAACATCTTAAGGAGAGGTTATGTGACACTCAAATTAGTATTTTATTAAATGTATAAATGTATAGACTTATTGACCTTAAAATTAAATGGTTAAAAGATAAAAGAAAAATTCTCAAAGTATTTTTTTCTCTTCTTTCTTTCTTAAAATGTCCCCTCCAAAAATTATTGCTTAAAATGTCCCTGTCTGACAAGGCGTTAGCGTTTGTACAAGTAGAAACGGTGCCTGTATAGCAGGTGCCAGTAAAAAATGAACGTGTCTTAAGCAGCTGCCTGTATGGAACAAGCACGCGCATGCTTTAACACACATGTCTATTTTTGACTGATTATACTAAACAGGCATTCGCATATGTCAATAGAGGCGCGAGCATTTTGTTTGGAGAGGATATTTTCAGATGATTTTTTTGGGCATTTTGAGAAAAAAGTTAAAAAAAACGTTTTAGCAATTTTCTCTTAAAGTTAATCCTATAAATAAAAAACGTTTTTTTTATATATCTCTTGTAAAATAGGAATAATAAAGAATAATTGAAAAGAGTTGTTGGCTAACCTGTTGCAGTGTGTTGATTTGAAACTGGGCCCAGTTTGGCAGATACCTTTCCATGAAACTGGAATGGGTCCCATTCCTCTATCATTGAAGCTCTCTGATTCTGGCCACACTCCTTCACCAATACAACATTTCTTTCATATAATATAATCTAATAACTAATTAACAACCAATTAAGTACTGTTTAAGTGATAAAATCTGTTTAGATCAATCTTAAATAACAAAAAGATATAAAACTAGTTCTCAAATCTATTGCTATCTCAATGAAGTCTAGAGGATTTGACATCAGTATGAATGTGGGATCCATGTTTGCTTGTTGGTCTTAACGTTGAATTGTCTTGACGATGAGTACAAAACTTCTTTAATTGTTATTTGGTGTTTTGATGACGTTTATTGAATCATTCTAGAATTTATTATTTTTTAAGAAGGGTGTCAAAAGCAGATAGACAAAGAGAAGAAGAATACCACTATCCATCATGCCAACAATGACATCTTTGCCATATTGAGATCTAAATAACAAATCCTCCCTATCCAATAGATTTGGCTTCAATTCTTCATCTAAGCCTGCAAACTCCCATGATCTTGTGGTATGCAATGAATATTCCCTTTCATGGCTTGGGATCACCTTCACCACCTCCTCCATATCTATTCATGTTCAACACATTTACATTTGTTTTAGTCTTTTTAAGTTTTCAACACATAAGTATTCGGCGATGAATATACTATTCATAAAATCGTTTGATACTATAATGTGTCCTTGTGAATACGTGCATGCACAATGTATTTATCAAGAGTACATTAGTATTAAGAATGAAATTAAGATATACCATTATCAGGATGAAAAACAAATTATATTGTTTTAAGAGTAGCAACAAACCCAATAATTCGATCATGTGGTAAATTTTCTGTTGCAATAAGAAAGATCACATGGTGGACTTTTCTATAAAGCAAATTCTTTTGTAATTTACTACTGTATGAATCAACCACTTGCAAGTGATGACAAAATCCTTCACATGAGGTAAAAAGTGGGTCGTGGTGATGGTGGTTTACCGGAGAGTTGAGACGCCTCCTCTGCTGTAAGCAAGGCGGCAAAGCCATTGAGGCTATGCTTATAGCTGTAAAGGAGTGACGATCTCGCTCCCTCTTCAATCTTTTTGACTGAAGATAAGTAAGAAACATGACTTTCCTCAATCTCATCTAATGTCTTCTTTCCAACATCATCATTATGCTTCAAGTGCACTATATACACCTGCCCATAGTAACACATGAAACAATTAAACTCATGCAAAACACACACATGACCCATATATCAAGGTTTTATTAATGTGTGTACAACCTTGGTGTCAAGACATGAAGCTAAGAGAGGCAGCAAAAGAAGAAGTAGAAGACGTAGAGAAGTCATGTTGAGGGTGGTTAAAGCTTCAAAGAATCAAAGGCATTGATTATGAATACGAATGAATGTTGGGTATTTATAATAAGAATTGGTGTGCCATAGAATCTAGGGTTTTTATCAACAAATCAATCTTGAATCTAGGGTACGGATAGCAACAAACAACAAATAACAATGGATAAATAAAAGTTTGTCATGTATCAATCTTCAATTCAACTTGACAAATTATCCCTTTCTCCTATATATGGTTATAAATACTAATCTTTTAACTCCAGTCAATTTTTACTCTTTTATCCAATGGTTTCGAAACCGGACCGGAACGGCCGGTCCGATCGGTCCGACCGGGACCCGGTGCCTTTGCCGGTTCGGTTCGTTGGTTTTAGACCGTTTTCATCATAACCGGCCGGTTCGCGCGGTTGACCGGTCCGACCGGAACCGGCGAACCGGGTTGAACCGGTTTTTTGAATTTTTTTTATTTTAATAGAAAAATATTATTGGATATGGATTAAGAAACACCGGTTCGTTAATTTGGACTATGTTTAATTGAATGATATGTATTTTGGATGTTGTTTTGGATTAAGGAACACCGGTTCTTTAATATTATACCTTATACATACACACTAAATATTTGGATTTTTTTATATTTTTTAAATATTTATGACGTCATCCGGTTCGTAATCTGGTCCGACCGGTCCGACCAGTGAACCTCAAGGCCGTCCGGTTCACTTTCCGGTCCGGTTTTGAAAACATTGCTTTTATCTTAATTCTTAATTTGATTTATATGTTTAGTTTATGTTCAAAGAGTTAAAACACACAAAACAAAAAAAAGGATAGAAGGTTTGAAAAATAAAGGTTAAGTGGTAAACCAACTAAACACTAATATTTTAGTATATAATCTTTAAGGACAAATTGATGATAGACCAAGGTGTCTATCAATCATATAATAAATAAATAACTAACAGATAGAAATATAAGATAAATTAGTTAGATAAGATGCAATATATTAGTTAGAATTAGATAAAATATATTATAATTTGTTATGTAGATAAGATTTATTATAATTATTATAACATAGAATTTGTGATTTAATTAGGTTGCTTTTAAGTAATTATCTTTATTTTATCGTAACTATGATTTCTAATTTTATTAGATTTCTTTTTAAGTGATTGTTTTTATTATACCTTAACTAGGATTTGTCATTAGGATTTTCTGTAGGTATCCCTATTATACTTTTATGATTAGTAAAATTAGAAATTAATACCGCGTGATGCATCACGTTTGTGTATTTTGTTACACATGTTGGGGTGATAACATTAACGTGATTAAGTACATGAACTAAAACATATTAAGTTGTGGTGACTCAGTTTTGAAGATCAAAACATAGATAGAAGATAGTTTTATAATGACATCAATGTTCTTCTATCGATATTGGTTTCATTTTTCATTGTACCAATACATTACCCTCAGTAGGTATAACATATGATACCCAAAAAATACCATGTTTTGATATATCTTTATTTTTAATAAAATTTATATGGAACATCAAGAAAATAAAGAAGTATAAAAGACTTGAATTTGAGATTTTTAGAATCAAACTAAAAATGGTATAGTGATAAAAATGAATTCCTCTCACCCAAGTGGTGTTCGGTCAAGCCTCAGTTAGGCCATTAAAAGAATTTTCGATAGGAGATATATAGATGAAATCTTTGCAAAAGTACAAGAGAAGCAACTTAAGATTAGATCTACCATTGGGAAAGAATTTTGAGTTGTTTAAGGCTTAAGAAAGCTGGCACGGTGGTGAACCCCTCGCATTAATTGAAGTGTAACAATATTTAACAGAGATTTGATTGTTGCGTAATTTATTTAATTTATTTTATAAAATTCTACATATCATATGATGCTTTATCATCCTTGGTATAGTTTGTTTGGTTTATAGGAACAATTTTGAAATGGTTGTGATAAACTGAATCATTTTTTCATTTTTAATTGTTTCACAATCCTTTAACTTGTCACGCAAGTAATATTCACTTTTTTAAAAGAGTAAATTTCGGTTTTGGTCCCTGTGGTTTAACCATTTTAACTATTTCAGTCCAAAAAGGAATCTTTGGTCATATCATGCCCTGTGGTTTCATTTTTGTAACGGTTTTGGTCCCTGACACTAACTCTGTTAGTTTTCTTGGTTAAATCTAAGGGTATTTTGGTCTTTTATACCTAAAATCAAATTAATAACCCCACTGATCTGTATAACCTAGGGTTATCATCAACAGCTTCAGTGAGGAAGGTTGCCACCATGCCTCAAGAACCACGCCGCCGCCCTCGGCGGCCACACCGTCGATGGCCGCAGTGAGTTTCTGCCGTCGCCGTCGTCCTCCCCACCAACCCAACCTCACTAACATGCGCCGCCTGCGGTGGTTACCGGAATTTCCACCTCCGTGAGCCAGAGGAATCACTTATCATGTCCCCTAACCACCACCATCCGCCCATCCAACACCTCATCGAGTACCAACCCCACCACTGCCACCACCTCCACTGTCGCATCCCACTGCCGGAAGCCCCAGCGATTCACCGTCTCCACTGCGGATCTCATCCTCCTACTACCCATCAGCGCCCCGCATGGCCCTCGCACTCACCACCGTCTTCCCTACTCCTCCGGCGACAACCACCACATTCTGGTGATACCCACCACCCCGAACAAAACATAAAATCAAAAAACCCTAAATTCCCACCACACACAATAAGAACCCAGGGTTAGAACATCACGCAATGGGGGAACTCCGGCGAGACACATGACAGCGAGAAGAAGCAGAAATCGTCGCCGGAGCGGCAAGATTCGCCTCTAATGGTGATGACATAAGCGAATCGAAGAATGATGACGAGAAGGGAGAAGAGTAGGAATCGAACGACGATGTTGCGGAGGAAGCTGGGTTTACCTCCGGCGAGTTGTGATTAGCTGGGTTTACCTCCGACGATGTTAAGAAGATGAGGAAGAAGATGATGACGGGGACTACCGTGAGCAGAAACGGGCGGAGGTGTTATTAGCTCCGATGATGGTTGAAGGATTATGGTGATTAACGATGAAATAGGGATGGATATGAGTCATTGTGTGAAGGAATTTGCAGGGGGATTCATGGCTGATGGTGGGTTTTCATTAAAGAGGGATTTTAAGGGGTATTATGGGAGATTGAAAAATGAATAAAGGGGATGAAGATGAAGATGAGATCTTGAAACATGGTGATGTAGAACATCACGTAGTGGTTCTTATAAAGTAGATTGACCAAAATATCCCTGGAGTTAACTGTAAAAACTAACAGAGTTAGTGTCAGGGACCAAAACCGTTACAAAAATGAAACCACAGGGCATGATATGATCAAAGATTCTTTTTTGGACTGAAATAGTTAAAATGGTTAAACCACATGGACCAAAACCAAAGTTTACTCTTTTTAAAACTATGACAAAAGAAAAGCTATCTTTAAGTTGATGTATTCACATGTACACTAAAAATTTAAGGGGTACATGTAACCTAGCGCCCTATATATCCTCTTTTAATATACGAATAACAAAAGTTAAATACTTAGATATTCTTGTGAACAACTTTATAAAGTTCAAATAATATTCAAAAGGGCTTCTAAGGTTCTAAACTAGATGCCCACCCCACCCCACCCCTGTGGCATTTCTGACTACGATTCCATCATGATTATTTTTCGATCCTTCGTATCATTTTATCTTAAAAGAGGTCAAAGTGGGCCAATGAAAAGGACCACATGTGGTCATTCACAAGGGTTTGCATCTTTCTTCTCTACCTTTTATATATACTTCTACTTTCTACTTGTGACTCACGCGAAAAAAGGTTAAACGGACCAATAAAGAAGCTCAAAAAACGCTAGTAGATCAAGGGAACAGATTCAACATTTGTAGGTGTTTAAAGTGACGATGATAGCATGGTCATTTGCTACCCTATCTTGATCTTGTGATAGGATTTTTAGTGGGGGTCTTTGTCCCAAAACAAATTCTCCCACACCACAAAAGTAAACGGTACCTAAAGCTTTATAAAACTCCTAATTCGAAGAGAAGAAGAAAATACACATGTAAGAAACAAGTATACAAAGACAATGGATAACCTAGAATAAAATTGTGTCACAACTTACAAAGATGAAGCGGTCCATTTGGACCCAACCTAGGTCCTTGCAAGATTCTAGCTTGAGCACATGCTCTATGCACCCACACCCTCAAACTTCAATTCATCAAGGCTGACAATAAGCGAGCTAAGCTCAATCGAATCTATTTTGTTTGAGTTTAAGCTTGACTAGTATAACTGAAGAGTATTAAACTTGAACTTGACTCGTTTACAATAAGCGAGCTAAGCTCAATCGAATCTATTAACTATTTAATCTAATTATCTTTCTCCTTTTAAAAATGTAAAATATTTCTTTTACACACTTTGTTCACCCACAAATCTTATGAAAAATTAACCTCAAAATACAACCAAAGCTTAAATGTCTCTCGTTGTCTTAAACTTCATAATTACATACAACAACTAATCGGTGATTAAAGATGTTAACTTGAGCGGTGGGTATTAATCGGTAGTGTTTTAAGACAATGGTTCGGTAGTTTATGATAGTGGTAATTGGAGACAACGAATAATAACGGGGGATGATATCAATGATCAATGATACTCAAATGTCATTCGTTTTATCACACTTAATTATCACATTGATTGTTCAAGTACAAAACAATATATAGATTGTTGTTCTAACGCCAAACAACACGAAATGTGTTATATTAACGCAAATAGTGAACATTAAAATAGCAAAAAAAGTGTTATTTCTATTTTATTTAATATGTTGACATAATACATCACAGAAACAACACATGAGACCTTGTTGTTTTGACGTAAAACAACATAGAACATGTTATGTAAAATCGCACAAAACTGTGCTATTTGATAAAATAGCATAAAACTGTGCTGTTTAACGCAAAACAGCACAAAACTGTGATATTTTTATGAAATACAACACAATTTGGTGATGTTTTTGATGAAATACAGCAGAAAACTATGTTGTTTGACACAAAACAACACAAATTGTGTTGTTTTTATAAAATACAGCATAATTTTGTGTTGTTTTATAAAATACAACACAATTTTATGCTGTAATTTTATGATGTTTTGATGAAATACAACACAAAACTATGTTGTTTGACACAAAACAACACAAACTGTGCTGTTTTTATGAAATACGTCATAATTTTATGCTGTTTTATAAAATACAACACAATCTTGTGCTGCTTTATAAAATACAACACAAAAACGTTAAAATGCAGCACAATTTCACATAATTTATTTTTTTTATAAAAAATAAAGCAATACTCTACTCAATTTAAAGAGAAAAAAATACTTGATTTTATGATGCAATTTGTTTTAAAAAAAATAATCTAGCATGAAAAGTTATAAACGTTTAAAAAAATTAGAGGAAAGTCAAAAAAGTCAACAAAAGTGGTTACATTCCCAAAATACATTTTCATTTTTTTATTTATAACATTATCATCTTAATAATTGATTAACAAATGGAAGGCTAAGATCATTTTTTAGTCTTCTTAGACAAAATATATTTTTTAGTTGAACCTCTCTCATGGGTGAGGTTTAGGGGTGTTCATCGGATCGGATAACGGATTATTCGGATTATTCGGATCGGATTATTCGGATTTGAAAATTTCAGGACCCTATCCGAAATCCGATCCGATCCGATCCGAATAAGGATTTTTCTATCCGATCCGAATCTATCCGAATTCAATTCGGATCGGATTCGGATATATCCGAATAACCCGAATTTATCCGAATAATCCGAATAAACCAAATAACATTTTTTTCTTTTTTTCTATATATTTTTTTTGCTAATTTTTATTCTTTCCTTTTTATAAGTTGGAAATTATAATAAAATATATAAAACTAAAAAATAAAATTTGACTTGTACACAAATTCAAATTTTAGAACATAATAGGCAATTATATAGAACACGAATATTAGAATCTCTAATTTAGAATGACGATCGATTATTGCATAATTATTTAGGATTATGACTAGAATGAGTAAAGATTCTTGTGTATTGAGTTGAAAACATAATATATAGTTGAGTAATCAGTATTGGGTTAGAAACATAGTTGAAGTCTTATTCGGATTAATCGGATATCCGAATAATCCGAATAACCCGAATAAAAAAATTGTGATATCCGAAATCCGATCCGAAATCCGAATAAGGAATTCGGGTTCGGATGAGATCCGATCCGAATATCCGAATAAGGATTCGGATCGATTTATTCGGATTCGGATACGGATCGGATTTCGGATATTTTCGGATATCGGATTTTTTGAACACCCCTAGGGAGGTTCCACTAAAAAATATATTTTACCTAAGAAGGTTAAGAAGAAATGAGGTAGTGACATGTGTCAAAACTAGAAAATAGGATTAAAAGCTATTTTGGTCTATCAACCATTTAATCTAATTCCCTTTCCCCTTTTAAAAATGTAGCATATTTCTTTTACACACTTTTTTCAC